>QLTV01002693.1:3628698-3646004 GCA_003457575.1 Thermophis baileyi
GAAGGAGGCAGGAAGATGTCTGCCTGGCTGGTTGAAAGTGCTGAAGAAGCTAGTCACAGTTCTCCTGGCCCAAGCCCTCGTCGCCACTGTTAGATAGTGGGTAGAGATGACAGGAGACAGACTTCCAAAGCAGCTCTTTATTTCAGCTCTTGTGTAAGCAACCAGCAAAGAGCAGTCTGACAGCTTGCCCTTTTATAGGGAGCTGTCAGACAGACCAGCCAATAGCGTTTGAGCTTTTTCCCGCTCAAACGCTGGACCTGGTTGGAACCATGCAACACAGTTGAAACAGTTAGAACATAACATATATGTAAACATTTGCTGAATTGTTAGGGAAGCTCTGCTGCTATCTGGAGGGAAGGGCTGAGGGATCATCACATGGACTCCTATCTTCTCTGGTATAGTTGAAGTGATAAAGTTGCCCTTTACAGTAAGTTTTGCACTGGTTTTCTGCACCTATAAACCTATTGGCTGCTAAAGCTGGCAGAAGGATTCTGGACTCTGCACATTTATCTGCTTTCTTTATCTGAAAGCCTTCCTTTGCATGTGTCTGGGAAATATGTCTCCTCTTGGTTAAGCTGATATTCTCAGGACTTTTGAAACATCTGTCTAGTTTTAGATCAGTTCTCCCTCCCCCCCCCCAAGATAGATAAAATACAAAGTGACTTTATTCTCTTTCTTTTTTGACTTGTATAGTTTGTGCTTATCTTACTTAAGGTAAAGGAGCAAAACATAATACAGTTCTCAGCTGTCAATAATCTTAAATAATTAGCCTTTCCTATTACAATATAACATTATTTCAACCTTACCTTTACTTTTAGAAAATTTTTTTTTCATGCATCAGCCCTAAGTTTACTTTTTTTAAAAAACAAAGTTATATCCCTAACTTTAGTGATTTTCTTTGTGTGCATTCTTTCCACTATGCAAGACTATCTGCTACCCAACTATTTCAACATGTACATTAAAACCACTTTGACAAGAGATTTCATAGCTACCATGGAAGCCTTGAATTATTTTGAATGATATACGGCAGGGCCTAACTGAGATCTGGTGCTCTATGCTAAATTATTTTGGGATGATCCACAGAAAGTTCCATTCTCCTGATCACGTTTGGCCTGACAGAGGCAAGGAATTCATTTTAATATTTTGGCCATGAAGGTTGATAAACCCACATGGTTTCTCAATGTCTTTGGATGTTATTTTCTGAAAGATTGATAAGATATTGATTTCAACTCAGAAAGATAACTACCATAGTTAATAATCTGCAGAGCAAAGAAAAATGAAACAAGTGAATTAACAGAAATAAGTGAATTGTTAGTAAAGGTAAATATGACAACAAAAAAATGGAAGCCATTTTAGGGCCTACTCTGTGTTGGTGGTGATGGCAGCAAATAAAGTTTATTTTAACACTGTTCTGGCTGGAGAATGGAGACCAACAGAGCAATTCAAAATAATAAGGAACCACCTTTATATCTGCAGACTGGCATTCATTTTTTTTCCTGAATTCTATTATGCAGTTTTGGAATATGTTAGCAAGTATTTGATTTACCCCCATCTTCTTTAACTTTAAATGGCCCATAAACAGTTATATGCTTCAGTTGTTCTAGTGAAAGTGTTGTGAATTGAGCATCAAGTCACTTTCAACACTTTATGCAGATTTGGGGTTCTATAATTGCACGGTGTTATTTGTATTTGGAAAATTTCTTCATTCTGCATTCTGTTGAAAATGTTGTAAATTGAACATCAAGGTACTTCCCCCACTTCAAGTGAACTTTTGGTTCTGAAACGGCATTGTATTATTTGTATTTGGAAAATCTCTTCATGCACTGAAATATTTCTTTAAGATACTTGCAAAGCTTAGTCTCAAAAGACATCATACAGGTTGTAAGACAGACAAATAAATACCTAGGCAAGCAAGCAAGTAAGTGTTTAAGTAACACCAATCACATTTCTTGTCTCCATATATTCTCACTTGAGCTAAATCTCAAGCAACTGTTCCCTTGCTTTGATCTGCTTATCCTGACCTTATCCTGAAACAGGATCATCCCCAAACACAATGTTTAAAGACCTTTTAAAGCACCCTGTGCTTTAACACCCTTTCCCCGTTTTACCAAATTCTGGATTCCTATGTGACAGGCTATAAACATTCCCAAAGGGGCAGAATTTCCCTCTTCACTCAGCCTTGTCCACAGACAGTTTCCATCTGCTGTTTCTAATGCTGTAATTGGATTTATTTTCCAGATATTTTATAGCACGTTCGCACATCAAATCCTTTAAAATATCCTTTGAACAGCACCTGGAGATAAAGGTCTGGTCCACACATGCTGTTTTAACTAATTATATGTTAAGACTTTCTTGTTTTAATATTTTATCTGATAAATCGCCATTGTGCCAAAAGGCAATATGAAAATACTTTGGATTAAAAAAAATGCAGCTGGATAGAGAGCTGGCTCTTCATTTTCAATTCTTCATAGAGCTGCATAATTTGGTATTATCATATTCCAAAATCTCAAGGTAGAGAAGAACATTTAAAAATAGTTTCTCAGTCTTTTCCAAATCTGGTGCCTTCTTTCTTGGGAGGATTGTACATAGGCTAATAATACAGGGATGGGCAAAAGGTCAGAAAAGGGAAGGCTGAGAGCTGCAGTGTCTCAGATTTGGTGGCTTAGAGATGCCAGGCTGTGAGATCGAAGTTCCAGTAGAAGGTGGTGAAGATTTGCTGAGCCACTTCACTGCCCTGAAGATGTGAAAGGGTATAGAAAGAAGGCCTGGCATCAACAAGCAGTGGAACAACTCTGAAATTGAACGGAAGAAGTGAATGAATATCTGTGGTGGACAGAGGAGAGAAGTGTGGAGTGCGTGTTGAATCAAATGGAATGAGGTTTGGAGTAATTTGGAAGCAGAAGGAAGGAAGGAAGAGAGGAGAGGAAGAGCAAGAAAGAGTCGGCACAGGAATTGGAAGACAAGGATATACGGGCAACCAAGATGATGGAGTGATAGTGTTTGGTATAGCTATAGACAAGTTCCTGGTTGCAGTCAGTGGAATGTGAGATAGACACACAGATGTCCCTCCCTCATATACTGGTTTACCTGTACTTTGGCTGTTTAGTCTGAAGATCTTAGAAGAAAAATAGGACTGTATATAGAAAAAGCAAATCTGGCATGAAATTTATAATCTCTATGAAAGACATGATGTCATTAACAAAAGCAAGGCTGTGGGGTCCTTGGTGCTCTCTGAGCTTGATTGTTTTCTTGCAGACATTTCAGTGTTGGTAGGAGTGGCTTGGTGGTTCCTTGAACTCAGGGGTGAAATCCAGCAGGTTCTGACAGGTTCTGGAGAACTGGTAGCGGAAATTTTGAGTAGTTCGGAGAACCAGCAAATACCACCTCTGGCTGGCCCCAGGAGTGGGGAGGGAATGGGGATTTTGCAGTATCCTTCCCCTGCCCCGCCCACCAAGCCATACCACGCCCACCAAGCCACACCACGCCCACCACGCCACACCACGCCCACCAAGCCATGCCCACAGAACCGGTAGTAAAAAAATTTGGATTTCACCACTGCTTGAACTGCCAAACAAGCTAACAGTAAACAACAACCCAATCAAGGAACCACCAAGATCATTTCTACCAACACTGACAGGGCAAGCCATTAGTATATAAAATGAGAGCAAAGCCCTCTCCCTACAAGCAGTGATGATGCTACCTAGTTTGATAATGAAATGTCTGCAAGAAAACAACCAAGCTCAGAGAGCACCAAGGACCGCACAGTTTAACCCTAAGCTACAGGGTTTACTTCTATCAGTAAAAGCAAGGTTTGCTCCTAGACATTGGGCTACAGAAGATGGAAAGGGGCAGAACTGCAATATGGGACAGAACTATAACTGTAAAAAGTATTCCTTTGCTCCACAGCAACTGCTCTATGTGTGAGAAAACATTTAAGTGGGCTGCAACATCTCAGCAGGAACCAAATGGGAAAGGCAGCACAAAATAATTGCTCCAAATTCATCAGGGTTAACTGACCTGGGCAGGGAACAGTTGCTCATGGGTTAGTCCTGATCCAGTGAAAGCATTGTGCGAATAGCTTCCTCTCTCCTTGCCTTGAATGATTTTCATGTCTATTTTGTCTTGGCAGCCGGGCTCCCCTGAGGTTTCTGAACTGAACTGAGCTGTGGATGGGAAAAGCAGCTCTGCCTAATAGTAGAGAATAACAGTTCGGGGAGCTCACATCAAGGCGATGGGGAGAGGGCTCCCCTGCAGGGAAGTATAATGCCCAACATATGGCAGGGAGCTCCCTCCAACACGCAGCAGCAGCAGCAGTTGCTGTTCCTTTGAGGAGAGAGATGATGTTCAGACCTGCCTAGGAAGAGATTCAAAAGGGAGGGGAAGGTGCTTAAATGGAGCAATTGGCAGAATTTCAGGCCCTGCTCAGCTTTCTGTCTGAAGCTCAATCAGATTTGATAACTGAGGAGTCATCGACACTATGGTTCATTTGAAGGTACAGAGCTGGCATTAACACCCCCACGAAGCCCACTCCTGCCAGAAAGGCAACATTTCAGAGAAGGGGAAACCCTAACCCTTTCCATGTTTGGTGAATCTCCTGAACCTGATACAAAGATTTACACCTCAGGTAGCTTCTCTGGAGTCTATTGCAATCCTTATTTCACTTTGCTATAAGACCATCTTTGACCTTTAGTATTGGAGAGGCCACTAGAGAATATTTGTGCAAAGCAAGCAAAGAGAATTGATGGATAATGAACAAATCAACGCAGACTTCGCACTCGAGAAGGCACAAATGACCAGGCTCAAATTATCCTGTTTCAGACACCTTATATGAAGACCCAGCTTTCTGGAAAGATGGAAGGAAAGAGAAGAGGACAACCGGTAGCAAGATGGGAGGACTCGGTTACAGTGACAATGAGTGCACAGTTGGGAGACCTGAAGATCAGGTTAAGGATAGACTGTCATGGAGAAAATCTGTGTGGTTGCTAGGACTTGATGGCATGTAATCAGTCAATCAATAGTTGGGCTAACAGAAAATCCAGTGCTGTATTCATCCACATTGGGAACAGAGACCAGATTGGCTCTCCAATGACAGGAATGCTTCCTAGAAAGGCAAATTATAAGAAGCAGCCACTTCTGGGATGAAACTTTCTGGGCCTATCAGAATTCATATTTGAGTATGGCAATAAAACACCAGTCCCCTAACACTGCACCTTTAGTTTAATTTCTTAGTTTGACATGGTAGAAGGTTTATAAATACAGCCAAGTGGGGAACATTGAAGTTACACTCATAATAGCTGATTGTTTGGAGATTTCTCAAGGGCTTAGTCTCAAGGCCTCTTCCACCTTTGCAATTTAACAGGTATTTGGCCTGATGTTTCACGGCCTTAAAGTCAGGCAGTCGTGGTGTATTTCTGTAACAACCACCTGTAAGCCTGGGAACTGTGGGTTCTTACCTTTTCAGCCTAAACCCTTACACAAATACGGTAAGCTTTTACTTTGTAGTCCTTAGTGTTTTCTGAGCTTGGTTGTTTTCTTGCAGACTGTATATAAACAGAGAGCAAATCCCACTTGCTTCTTGTGCTGAAGATGTTACCTAATAGGATAATGAAACATCTGCAAGAAAAGAACCAAGACTTCACAGGCAACTTTGAGCTGCAAATGCTCTCACTTCTATTGGTAAGCTCTTCTCAAGCTGTATTTCCTCAAAAGTATATGTTATATTATTTTTACCCCTCCCTCCCTCCCTCCCTCCCTCCCCCTTTCCCCCCTTTTGATAAATAAATTGGAAATAGCACTACTTAGACTTCAGAAGTCTGAAAAAGTTTTTGTCCACTCCAGTTTCATCCAATCCCTTTCTTTCTTTTAGGACCTTAGTGAATGAGAACCCTCTGTATAACTCAAGGCAATGGCTGAAATTACAGGATTATCCTCAAGGAACTCATTGTTTATTCTCATTTAAATCAATGGCAAATTATCAAAGCAAGATCTGGTTTTAAGTTTTCAGTATCTTGAGCATAATGAACTTCATTACTTCTCCTCTGAGAAAATAGGATAGTTTCTCTTCTGCCCATATCAAATCTAGGAGGAATTTGTAGTTCCTTTCCTGAACACTTATTTTATTTTTTTACTCCTCTGGAGGATATAATTCATTGTTTCCAAAGCCAATATTCTGTATACATTTAAAATTTCAGATAAGAACTGTGAGGCTTCAATTCAAGCCCCGATTTAGTCATGTCTTTGGGTCAGTTCCTTTTTTCAGGCTAACATATTTTATATAATTATTGTCAGCTGAGCAACCCGTGACTGCTTTCATTCTCACCCCAAGATCTCAAGATCATCTTGCTGAAATTCAGTGCCGAAAGAGCTTTTTTTTTTTTATGGCAAAATTTGCATTTGGGTCTGTTTGCTTCCAAAAGAAAGTGGAAATGGAATGGAGGCTTCTGGTTCCTCCCTTAAAACTCCCAAAAATTGTGCTGCCAAGCAACCATCTTGCTCAATTTTGGCATTCTGATTAAAATGGAGAAATTTTAAGGATGGAAATGGGATCCTCCCAGACCTTTCCTATTCCCATTCCTGCCTTTAAACCAGGGGTGTCAAACTCAAGGCCTGGGGGCCGGATCCAGCCCGCAAGGTGGGCACCCTGGAAACAACGAAGGACTGGCCCACGGTGCCTCTGCCAGTGAAAACGTGGCCCTCCCGAGCTCTGTTTTCGCTGACAGAGGGTTGCAGGAGGCTGTCGCAGCCGAAAATGGAGCCTAGGAGCCTGTTTTCGCTGGCAGAGCACTCGGTCCGCCACAGGTGCCCCTGACACGAGTGACGTCGAGCTGGCCATGCCCATCCTGGCCACACCCACTCTGCCCCCCCCCCGAGGTCAAACACAACCCTGATGTGGCCCTCAATGAAATTGAGTTTGACACCCCTGCTTTAAACTGTCCTTCTAAAATAATAATTAAAAAAGAGCTAAATAAAAATCACTCCCGGCCATACTGGTGATGTCACCTTTTCCTTTCAGCTAGTCAGGGGAATTGCTGCCTTTGATTAAGGAAAACTGCCCACTGCTGACTTTGGATTAAGAGCTATAAAAGTGTTAGAATCCATTTCAGTCAATATTCAAAGACATGCTGCTCTTACTTCATTTCTACGTAGCTCTAGCATTTCAAACATCTCTGCCAGATAGTTAACTTTCTAGCTGTGCTAGGAAGCCTTGCTGCTGGAGCGCTCATTCAACCATCACATGAGTTATAAATTGGAGCAGACTACCCTGATCTATTGTATGAAGCCAGGATATCACTTTAACAGCCCTGAATAAGGGCTGAGTTCATCTGAAAACACACATCAATGCCATTCTCTTTTCCAGATCTATAGCTTGGTTCCTGAAAGCATCTCACACTGGTTATTTTGGAGCCAACATCGATGCATGGTCCTGTCTATCTTAAGCCCCATTCAGAACCTCTGTACATTTCCAGCTTGCATTCTTGGGTTTCTTTTGACTGTCCAGGAGTGGATTCATTTAGCCTTTCCTTCCCCCCGTCTTCCTGAGCCATCTCATCTGGTTCCAAGCACAAGAGGCCAGTTTTACCGTCTTCTTTTAACACAAAGCAGAAATATATATGCATGGGAGGCAGACAGCCAGCAGGAGGTTTGGGGGGGTGGTGGAGGGGAGAGAAAATAGTGTTTAGATGGATTATGAGCAATTTCATCCTCTGAAGGTTTATTTTAAAGGTATTGGAAACCCTTTGGCTCTCGGCATCTGAGCTCAGTAGGGTCTCCTGCTGCTCTGGTATCTTTTAGCGGGGGTTGAAGCTACAGGAGTTGTAGGCAATTTGGGACTTTCAGGTAAAGTTGGGGAAAGGCAGAAAGAAGTGAGAAAGCTGCCAACATAGACTTTTATGCATGACAGACACTGGAACTCAAGTCCACGCAATTTAATCAGGGTTGGAAACATTTTTTCAAAAGGTTCAGCAAGGATCTCAAGATGACCAGAAAATGTGGATGTAAGAAAAGGATCTGGCATCCTTTGAGGCTATAAGTGGATTCCAGCAACAGCTTGAATCTTTGCCCTAGATGGAGAATTCTTGCCTTGAGTGGGAAGAGGATTTAGGGAGTGTAGTCTAAACACATTTGGTGGGTGCCAAGTTGAGGCAAGCGAAGTGAGAGCCTTTCCCAAAATTTGATACATGCTATTTATGTGCTATGTTCTGATTTGTTAACAGGTTTGTTTATTTATTTATTTATTTATTTATTTATTTATTTATTTATTTATTTATTTATTTATTTATTTATTTATTTATTTATTTATTTATTATTTTATTTATTTATTTATTATTTTATTATGTATGTATGTATGTATGTATGTATGTATGTATGTATGTTACACCTTCATTAGTTATAAATAATTCAAGGTGGTGAACATATACCTAACACATCCTCCTATTTTCCCCTGTGACATGAGTTGGGCTGAGAATGACTGGTCCAAGGTCATCCAGATGACTTTCATGCCTAAAACAAGACTAGAACTCACAGTCTCCTGGTTTCTAGCCTGGAACCTTAAATACTAGACCATATTGGTTCTTTCATGATGATGATGATGATGATGATGATGATAATGATGATGATAAGATTCTTACTCTTCAAAATAAATAATGTAGATATGCTAGGCTAATTATGTTTGGATCTTGGTTACTAAATAAGGGGCAAGATGGCTCAACAGTTAAAGAATCTGAACTTGTCAGCTGGAGAACTAACAGCCCGATTCAAGACCCAAGCTCCACGCAATGGGGTGAGCTCCCATTACCCCAGCTCCTGCCCACTTCAGTGGGAAGGTAACAGCATTCTGCGTGCCTTTGGTGTATAGCCATGCTGGCCACAGAAATTGTCTTTGGACAATGCTGGCTCCCTTGGCCAAGAAACAGAGATTAGCAACATGCCCTAGAGTCGGACACAACTGACAGGGTAACCTTTACTTTTACTTGGTTAGTAAACATAGAGAAAATGTTTTTTTTCCCAGGTGTTCATGGGTCTCCAGGCCATTTGGGGTTTTATGGATTAATACCAGTCCTTAATGATCTCCCCCCTCCCCCCCATATGGATGGGCAGCCAGGGCAGATGGCAAAGCAGTGATGCCAGTCCCAGGGAGCAGCATAGCTGGTTTCAAACTAACTGCAGTTTTAGTGCACATTAAAATCATAGAGAGAAGAAAATCATATTGGGACTTGAAGTTGAGGGTGAAGTTTGTATGCCTGAGAGAGAAAGAAGGATAACTCTAGGGTTATCTACCTTTGAGCTCAAAAAATGAACTGGGACAAGATTAGTAGGAGTGTCCCTACATTTGCCCAGAAAGCAGTGGTGTTTGTTTCTAAGGGAGTAGACAACATTTGATGTCAAAGATGGCCATTGTTACATCTGTAGCAGAGAAACACATTGTAGATGAACGATGGTGAAAACCTTGAAGAAGGACTTCAACAACCCTTACGTAAGTATCAATTTAGGAGGGGATGAGAAGAAAAAAAATCTCAACATTGTCCCACCTTTATTCTCTATGATATAAGGTGGGCAAAAGAGTGTGTAACCAGGCTTTTAAGGTTTTCTTACTATAAACAATAAAATAAAACAAAGTTCCAATAGTTCATGTGATTTCTGTTTCCTGACCCAGTCTACCTCAAAGGGTATAATATAAACTGATGGCAGGTCGTCTTCCCCCCATTCCTCCTCCTCCCCCCCCCAATTTCCTGGGACTACTCTTAATCCAATAATTGAATCTGAGCTGGTGGAATGAGTTGCAGAATGAAGGGGCTCAAATGAATTGTCTGTTGTTAGGGTCCCCCCCCCAGTGATCATTCTTTCCATTGCACACCCGCTTCTCAGCCACCCTCTTCTCACCAAGGCTGGTGTCAGTAAACACATGACACCAGCCTTGGGTGGCCAGGAGAAAAATTCTCACAGGTCTCAAGTGAACATTTCCTATCTTACTTCCCCACCCATTCCATACCAGTATGATTCATGGGGAGATGAAGAGGCCTTTGTGCTCCAGCCAGAGAGGAATAGATATTGCAGAACCCTGCAGAGGTGTTGGGTATCAGAGGCTGCCAAATCCACCCAATTCATGCGCAGCCACACGTCAGGTGAAGGCTTGCAGTGAACTGGAACTGAACATTACACTTGTCCCCTGCTGACAAAATAGGCTTCGCTGCAGGGCTGCGTGGGCCAATTGAGCATATGGTATATTGAACAACCGGGGGGGGGGGGAAAGGCGATAGTGGGGAACAAATTAAGAAACACAGCGTGAACAATGCATATTTATGTCCATCGATACCTAAGCCATGCACATATAGGCATATGCACCCTGAAAGTACAATGGATACACCGTGCATACAGAGCTTTGTGGTAAGTCAGCATGCATGCATGAAGGTTTCAGAGTTGCCTCAAAGTGAGATGGGTGGCAAATAAATCTAATAAATAAATCAATAAATCCAGAATGTGCTCATTTATTTGCAGAAAGGTACATTTAATAATATTCCTGAAGATCTGTACATTTCTGAACACATAGATGTTCTGCCCATCTTTAATTCCCTCCCAGCAGTTAAGGAACTAGAGATCTGGACAGGATAAATATTTGGGCAAAAAATAAGGGGGAAAAGTCTGGAAAATGCCACCATTTGTGGACCCTACACATCTGCCAACTTTGAAAATGGTTTGGAGGAAGAGCTTTGAATTTCACAAAAGTCCGAGCATGGCACCTCTGTACTACTCATTATTGTGCCATGTTTTCTGCATGAGCCTAAAAAGAAGTGGTGAAATCCAATTTTTTTTTACTACCGGTTCTGTGGGCGTGGCTTGTTGGGCGTGGTGTGGCTTGGTGGGAATGGCTTGGTGGGCGTGGAAGGGGAAGGGTATTGAAAAATGTCGATACTGCAAAATCTCCATTTCTACCCCACTCCAGGGGAAGGATATTGCAAAATCTCCATTCCCACCCCACTCTAGGGCCAGCCGGAGGTGGTATTTGCCGGTTCTCCGAACTATTCAAAATTTCCGCTACCGGTTCTCCGAACTACTCAAAATTTCCGCTACCAGTTCTCCAGAAACTGTCAGAACCTGCTGGATTTCACCCCTGCTAAAAAGGATGTGGCTGCTTTAAAGATTGCTTTCATGGATCAGTTCATTTTTTCCCCTCAGACTTGTGCAGATGTCCAACAGAAAGACGTGCTACTTTAATTAACAGCCGTAAAGGTGTTCCTGTGAGGTTCGAAGCTGTTCTTCTGAGTCATTTTCAGAGTGCACACAGCCCTAACGCAACTCAGCCTATTACCTTACCCTGGAACCGCACTACGCTGCTTTAGAAACAAACTTCTCAATTCCTTATTTTCAGCTCTGCCTGATTGTAACTTTACCACCTAGAGAAATGCCTGCTTCTGTACATACAGTATATTCAGATACACTGAATGGCAAACTTAAGATAGCAGCCACTAAACTATGTCCATGAGACTCTTTTGCATTTCAAAGCGTTTGGAAGGTATGCCAGACCCACTGGTCACTTTCAGCATCTTCTGTTTTATTTAGCTGGGAGTCTCCTATGATTTCCCCACTGGGATATATTGACGTCTTTTGAAAAGCTTTTAACCTATTTTTTCCCCTTGCAACGAGTGGGTTGCTAGAGACTTGAATCACATTGGGGTTTCTTTATTCCAGCTTTATTGCTGATACTGACCTCTACCCACAAACGGGCTTTAAATTGATAGCTCTGGCACTACTTTCTTGGATGAGAAAGCTGGGGCTCAGGAACCATGTTCCAGTTTAACACTGAACTTCTTCTTCCTGGGTTACCAGATTATTACTCTGACCATTCCACTTTCCCACAAGGCTTATTTGTAGTCTGCATTTATTTCATCTGAGTAGGAAAAGTCAACCACACGGACCCCTGTGTGGTTAAATTTTTAATTCATTACCAAAGAAATAGGGGACATGAAGGCTCAATGGTTAAAGATGCTCAGCTTGTCAGTTGGAAAGCTGACAGCCTGGGTTTGAGACCTGAGTGCTGTGCAATGGAATGAGTTCTGGTTACTTGCCCCAGCTCCAGCCCACCTAGCAGTTTGAAAGCATGCAAGTGTGAGTAGATAAATAGGTACCACTTCAGTGGGAAGGTAACAGCATTCCATGCACCTCAACAGTATAGTCATGCTGCCCACATGACCATGGAAATGTCTTCAGACAATGCTGTCTCCCTTGGCTAAGAAACGGAGATGAACACTGCTCCCTAGAGTCAGACATGACTGGACAGGGGAAACCTTTACTTTTACCTTTACAAAAGAAATGCTATTATTGTTTAATGGGAACAAACTAATCTTCACTTTTCTACTTGTTATTAATTTAGGAGGGAGTTTTATTTTTTCCACTGGTTCCAATTGCTATTTTATTTATCCTGAATGTTTTCTTTGCTTCTAGGAAAAAGAGGGAGTGGCTGTTTCCTCCTGATTAATCCAGTCATTGTGAGAAGATCAGGTGTCGCTTTAGTCATTTCCACAAAACCTCAAACAGACCTGTTATCAAATCTCCTCCATTGGTCTGCCTCACACAGTCTTGCAGTGAGCTGTGGAAAGGACGTTATGAGAGTCTTAAAATGTATGGGATAAAAATGTATAAATTTCTCTCAGGCCCTCTTTTAATGCCGCAAGTGACTTAATTTGAACTTCCATCTTTCTTTGAACTCAGAATCTCTAGCAATGAGCAGGAGTCTCTGAGATAGACAAGCTTGAGGGATATGATTTGGCTGTTGTTCAATACCCAGAGAGTAGAAAGGTCTCTATTTGAAGCATCTTTACAGTACTGTATACCAAAATAGATATTGGAGATCTTTGAATTCCAGTGCCAATAATCTGATTTCTTCTAGTTATGCAACTGGTGACTCATGAGAACATTTCGGTCTCCCTTCCTGTGTTTTCTGGAGGTCAAACTCGATCTGATGTTGAATACCTTATTCAAAGTTGATTTTTCTCCCCCCCCCCAATGCAAATTGCATCTGATAGAAAAAGTGAGGAAACTTAACAATTGGGTTGGGAATTCCAATAGGTAGAGAGTGAAGAGCTTAACCCTTTCCTCCTTAGTAATGGTCCTCAGGAAAACCTCTCCCTTAAAGAAGCTACGGAGAGATTGCCTGCTGCCCAGTGTATAGCCTAATACGCGTGTAACTTTGACAAAACTGCAGCAGAGAAGAAAAAGAATTAGGTTCTTCCAATCTTTTGAAATTCTCATTCCATCACCTGTCCTTCCAGATTTATCTCCCCCCATTCTTAGATACCTTTTTGAATAGTAGGATTTATATCCACAGGGGAAAAACTGCTCTACCATAGAAGATTCCTCTGAAGGTTGGTGCCTTCATTGCTTAAGAAAGTTGTTGAAGACCATTCTATGCTACCTGAGCTACTTCTTCCAAAAATAAAGCAGGGAGAAATGGAGAAAGCTTCACCATTCACTATAAACATTTTTTTTAAAAAAATTACATGTTTTAATTATTCTGATTTTGAACAATGTACTTCAGTGCCAAATCTGACTGATTGTCTCAATTCAGCTCCATTTGCACAACCAGCTTGTTTTATGTACTATAAAAGCTTTGCACATTATGGCACAACCATATTTTATTCTTAACATTTTACTAGAAATAAAAGTTTCCAGCTAAGTAATTCACAACTCTCTCCTTTTTATTTCTTACATAATCTTAATGATTTAGGAACAGATATTTGGCACAGATCAATGGAGAAGAGAAAAATGTGAAGTTGTTGTTCTTTCTAAGAAAAAAATTAAATCAGAAATGTGGCTTATAGTTCGGTGGATTTGAAGGGAAGCTGCAGAGCTCACTGGTCTACCAGCCGCTTAATAATATTAATTTCTGGTTTTGGATTGCTTTTAACAATAATATCCGGATCAGAAATCAATTAATTGAAAAAAGCAATTTATTTTATAGGACTGCAAAGTTTGAAACAGCTTTTGGTTTATTATTTGGACAAAAATAGCACCTAACTAATAAGTTGGAATTCTGTGACTTACTTAGAAGAGGTAAGATGAAGGAGCTGGAGGACAAGACACTGTAGCAAAGTTATAGTAGCCTTGGACATATTCTGTAGCAACAGAATAACAGAATTGGAAGGGACCTTGGAGGTCTTCTAGTCCAACCTCCTTGCTCAAACAGGAGACCCTACACCAGGGGTGTCAAACTTGATTTCATTTGAGGGCCACATCAGGGTTGTGTTTGACCTCGGGGAGCCAGGGTGGGTGTGGCCAGGGTGGACATGACCAGCTTGACATCACTTGTGTCGGGGGCGCCTGTGGTGGCCCGAGCGCTCTGCCAGTGGAAATGGGCTCCCGAGCTCTGTTTTTGGCTGTGACGGCCTCCTGCAACCCTCTGCCAGCAAAAATGGAGCTCGGGAGGGCCGCCTGCAACCCTCCTGAGCTCCATTTTTGCTGGCAGAGGCACCGTGGGCCGATCCTAAGATCTGGTCCCGCGGGCCAGAGCTAAGCACCCCGCGGGCCGGATCCGGCCCCCAGGCCTTGAGTTTGACACCCCTGTCCTCAACCATTCCAGACAAGGGCTGTCCAGTCTCTTCTTAAAAGCTTGCAGTGATGGAGCACCCACAACTTCTGAAGACAAGTTGTTCCACTGGTCAATTGTTCTCACTGTTAGGAAGTTTCTCTTTAGCTCTAGGTTGTTTCTCTCTTTGATTAGTATATGTAGCAACTGTTATTTATGGATCATACAGACTGCCGTCCCCAATTATTTATTTATGTACTTTACATTGGATGGACATGCATATTATTTCAGTTGCTAAGCACACCACCAACATTTCTCTCCTTTCTCTCTCCCCCCACTCCTTCTTATAATTGCTGTCTTGCAAAGAGGCTGGGAAATACACGGAGGACTACAGAAACTGATAGAAGTTCTTGCAACTCTGATTTAAAAATCAGAGAAATGACTGAATAGAAACCATTTGGCATTTCCACTATCATATCATCATGCCTACAGGAATAAAGAGGAATTTATTTCTACTACTCTGCTTTTCATAGAATAAGCGCGATGTTCTACAAAAAGATGATATATTCAAATACTTATGTATCCCCTCCTGACAACGCAATGTTTTCTTTAAAATGATAACACTGTGATGAGCTAAGCAGCCTTGTTAAGTCCAGGCAGATCTGTAGGGGCAGTTTCCATCAACCTCAGGTTTTGGATGGTCATCTGATTCCTCTGTGATGGTTCAGCCCTAGTTGTGCTGCAGAGCATATTTATTTGAAGTTTAAAGCAAAATCTTCCCAAGCAACAATATATAGTGTACCTTTGGGGATTTAGCCCTTCATTAATTTATTTCCAGGCAAATATATTTTATATTTTATAATATTAATTTTTATTATTTATTTATTTATTTATTTATTAAATTTTATTATTTATTTATTAAATTTATATGCCACCTATCTCGCAGTCATGCGACTCTGGGTGGCTTACAGTATAATAATTTGTAACTTGTACATAATATAATTTGTGTTCTGTTAATACAAACATATATAAAGAGAGATAACTGTATAAAGTAAAGGAGATACTCAGCTTGGCTGGCTTTCCACAAATATTGTGTTCATAGACAAATATTTTGTATTTGTGTGTGTGTATATGTGTATACACACACACACACACACACACACACACACACACACACACACTATTTGTCTATGAATACAATATTTGTGGAAAGCCAGCCAAGCTGAGTTATCTCCTTTACTGAGGGCGTGGAACTGCAGTTTTGCAGGGACAAAAATCCTGCTGTGTAGATTGTCAGAAGTTGGGCTTTCAAATCAGCATGCCTTAAAGTGTGGGGAAATATCTTGAATTTTCTGGTCAGCTAGAAAATACTTGGCAACCTGGTAGGGCAAGAGAGTCTTAATTTAAAGTACTTGGGAGCCACTTGAGTAGAGTGTGCTTTGTGGAAAGGTGACTCCAGTTTCTTTCAATGAAATAAACAACCAGGAAGCCAAAGAGTGATGGGTGGCTGATGGAGATAAAAGATAGAAACCGATACACACTTGTAGAACAAAAGAGCATTTCCCCCGCAATAAACCTTCGGTAATAAAGAGCAACAAGATCTCCCTATCGGGGAGATGGCAAGCTGGGTGATTTTCAAAAGCCAGCACACAGCCTTTGTAATTTATGCCGCTCTAGGGGTTTGCTCCCAAACTGTTCTCTTTGTTTGTATGTGTAGTGCAGAGTACATGCCACTGAGAATGTATATGCTATTAATAAGCCTCAGAGTCAATGAGCTTAAACTGCAATGTAATGAAGACCAGAGGATCGGTCTGGTGAAGTGGAATGGAGACAGAGGCCGTCTCTTTCAATCCTTTCATCAAAAGCAAAGGATTGTGCATGTATGTCTGTATGGGCTGTTTAGCCTGATTGCTCGGAATATTGTTGGACAATAGATCTCTGGGGAAGAGAAGGCCTTGACCCTGCACAAGGCAGGGCCGGATTGCCAGAATTTCTGATATGACCACTGGGGAGCAGTCTTTGCTCACTGTTAAAGGCAAAGAAAGCAGGGGTCCAGCAGGAGTTTCATATATGTGACTTTACTCCGGGGGTAATCTTGAAAATAATGCTCCTTAGTGCCCCCTGATGTGTCTAACAACAACAATGAAATCCTCTAAACAAATCCTCTGTTTGGAAAGGAGTTTAGCTCCTTAAAGGATATAATGAACGTGTGGGGAAAACAATCATTGACAGTCTCCACCAATGATCTGCACCAGTTTCTTTAGCACAGAACAATAAAACTGTAGATTTGGAGGGAACCATTGGGGCCCTCAAGTCCAACTTCCACTGAACTGTAGGAATTCCAATGATAGCACTCCCTCCTCCCAACAGATGGCTTTCCAGACCAGTGTATCCAGTAAAGAATTGCTCACAGTCTCTGGTAGAGACAGTCTCACAGTAGCAGCTTCCACTGTTGAACAGCTTCCACTGTCAGGAAGTTTTCCCTAAGTCCAGGAAAACTGCTTTTTGTAACTTCCATTATTCCGGATCATGCATTCTGGAAGATAGAATAGTTCTTGATTTTAAAAACAAAGTTGGATGAGACAGGAATCAGGAGTTTCTAGGTGAGTTAATACTGAATCAATATTGAAAAGAAGGTATCCAATATCAAGGCTAAGGGAAGAAGGCCAAATTTCTATTAAAAGCCCAGAATTTAAACACTGGAATAAATGAATGCATGAATTAATTAATTAATTAATTAATTAATTAATTTATTTATTTATTTATTTATTTATTTATTTATTTATTT
>QLTV01002693.1:3646115-3676564 GCA_003457575.1 Thermophis baileyi
ATTTATTTATGTGTTAGACCTTGTATTCCAACATATTTTGAGACATGAGATTAGACAAAAATAATTCTTTTTTTTTAAAAAATCAATTTTTATTAAAGAAGTTTTAATAAACAATACAAATTTAAAGAAAAGAAAAAGAAAAGTAAAAAAAGTGATAAGTAAATATAAAAGTAAAAGAAAGAAAAAGAAGATATAAAAAGTGGCTTTTTATCTTCTTTGTAGTAGTTATAAATAAATATATATTTTGTCTTCTCTCTAAGGTTATGTCACTGCTCCCTTCTTTCTATATTCTACCCTTTATAATTATCAAACCCATAAATCACAAATTCGCTTTTTTTCATTTTCAGCAAAAAGTCCATAAAGGGTTTCCAGTCACTGATAAATGTAGTTATTCCATTAGAAGACAATATTTGTAGCTCAGAATTTAACTGTGAAGTGCTTGATCCTCTATGACCTTGCTTGTTTGCCGACATTTCATTACCTAACTAGGTAACATCATCATTATCAGTGCTATGAAGTGAGGTTTGCCCTGCCAGTGATGGTGGGGATGTAGTTTTCTCCTTAGGAGTTCTTTGATTAGGGTATTGTTTTCTACTTAATTTGTTTGTTTGCTGTTAACCTTTGCTTATCTGGGTGTTGGCTGCTGGAGAGAATACAGTATGCTCTGGTCTTTTATTTCTTTCTTAGCTTTTTTACTGTCTCTTTTGAATGGTGTATAAATGTGGTTTATCTCTATGTGTCTGTTGATGACACATAGAGATTGTCTGAGAGTCAGACTTCCAGAAATTCCCTAATGTTTTTAGATTTAACTTAGTTTAAGATGCTCACAGTTTCCTAGTTGAAACTACAGTTGAGTCTGTCCATATGGTGTGAGATTAAGAAGTTTCTGTTGTGCTTTCTGACGGCTAGTTGATATTCATGGATGCACTCTGCTTCCTACAGAGTGACTGTTACAGCTCTTATACTGCGATTCCTGGGTTTCCCCCTATGTACTACTGGGTCTTTTGATTTCATTTATCATCTCATTTTCTTTTTATTATTACTGTTATTAGCATCACAATTTAGAATGGAAAGATAGGATACATACATAACTGTATATAACAGCCATCCATACGTAAAAAGATGGGTACATGCAATACAAGGTATTTCATATCTAAGGGAGCCATTATTTCCTTCAAAGTGAAGGAGATGGTGGAAAATTGGAACTTTGACATACAGATCATTATTTCCTATATTATCTAGGTATGATGATTGTTTGAGGGAAAGTGGCTTGCCTAATACGATGGAAGACCTGATTTATATGCTGCCTTTCTGTGTTGGTAAATATTTCAGGATGAATAGATCTCTAAACAGCATATATAAAATTAAACGTGTGGATTAAATAAATGCAAAAATCAGTGCTACCGCCATTTAGCAATTAAAAGCCTGGAGAAGGCAATATATCTTTGCACTTTTTCTAAACTCTGAGAGGAGGCCAAACACCTCTCTTGAGGAAGTGCACTCCATAGCCCGGAAACAGTGAAACAGAAGGCTTTCTCTCATAAGCGAGAAAGACAGGCCTCAGACATCTGGGCATCTTCCAAAGTGTCTCTCCCCTAGAGATCTTAACAGCTACACTGGTTTGTAATAGGAGAGGCATCTCTTAAGTAGTCAGCCCCTAAGCTTCTTTGCCATGGCAATTTGAGGTTAAGTTTGTTAAACAAAAGTTAGCACTACCTAGACTAAACAGAACTGCCAAAATTCTCCCCATTCCAAGTACAATTATTTACACATTATATATTATTTCCTTCTAATAACTTTTACCCCACTTTACAAACTTAGAAATTAGAACTCTCCCTGCTTCAAAACGATTTGGAAAAGGTGCATCAGATCATGTAAAAGTATTAAGCACAACACCTCTGTAAAGGAACTTTGATAGCTTTTTGTTCATACTTCTACCTGAGCCTAAAAAAACCCCCATGAATCTTCTCTTGGTAGTTGACTCTTCAAAGTAGCTGTCTCTTACATGTCGTTCTTTATTGAGCCACATTATTTTTTTAGAATTCCGTGAAAACCTGAATAGAAAAAAGACATGGGTTACTTTAAGGAAATGCAACCTCACAATCATGGCATTGTGAAGCATGTCTTCTAAATAATTGTTTAAGTGTGCATAACCAGGGGTATGTGGGGTAAGGATGTGAAAAAACAAATAGACTATCCACAAACAGCCTTCCTGTCCGGGTATGATAGAAACTAAAATCCCAAACCCTGAAAAACCACCAAGTCAAGAACAATCATTCTACAAGCTTCCTATTCTTGCTCCAGTTCCACTTGATGACTATTTGTATTGATTAGCTCCACATGGCTGCCTCTTTAAAGAGAAAATCCTAATAAAATGTTGGCTTTCCCTGTCTTAGAAGACATTTGGTGGGAAAATGAAAGAAAAGAGCTGTGTTTAGCCCTGAAGTGATGCAAACTCATCTTGATTTCAAAGCAGGATGCTTAGGAATGTGTCCTTTAATCATGACATTCAGCTTACAGCTGTAAGATGGTTAATTTTGCTGAAAACCTGGCCAGATCCCCAATGAGGAAACAGTGGATAAATCCCAGTGCGATTAGATTCGGACCCAAAGGAGTTCTGTACCATTAGGAGCAAACATAGATAGTTGTATATAATAAAACTTTCTCCAATTTGTCCTCCAGATGTGCTGGGACATCTGGATGGGAATTCTGGGAATTCTCCAACTCTGAATATAAAATGAAATTCAGTACCTATGCGAGTGCCTAAAACATTCAAGTATGCTGATGCTTAATTAATTTGCTAGAGATTCATATTAATTTGGAGGACACAACACAGGTGTCCTTTCTTTGGTAAGTAATTTCTTTATTTAAGTCGATTCTCCTGAGTGTTTCTTGCAGAAGTGTTACGTGGTGCTTGCCTGTCATAAAATTTCAAAATGTATTTTTCCCTTCAACTGTTTTTTTGTTTGATGTGGTGGTGGTGGTGGCTGACTTTCAAGAGTGATCTCCACACTAGCTAGTACTAGTTCAAAGGTGGTGTATCTGAGGTGAAAATCAAGCCTATCACATCTATAGATTTAGGACTTTTGAACTGCTTCACTATTTCCCCTTTTAACCATAAGAAATAGACTGAAACCATCCAATTCAATTTTCAAATAACTGGTTTGATTGTGGTATATTTTAGTTTGATCTGAAGAACAAGCTAATATTAGAAACTATCATTTGAAGTTGGATTGTGTCCCTAATATATAGTTAAAAATAATTAGTTTTTTTTCCTGGATTTAGAAGTAACTGTAGCTAACTGAAAAGAGAAGAGGAAGTTGCAGGATCCAATCTGGGTTGGTCTCTGGGACCAGAGGTTTTGTCTTCAAAGCTTTCAAACTCATGCTGGAGCTCATCTTCAGGGAACTTCTCTCTAGCCAGTACTAGACCTCTGTATGCTGTTCTCTGTGTGGTATTTATATGGTACCTGTTGAAAGTAGCTTTTATATGTTCATTGGGGTGTTGATGTCTGGCTATTAAGTCTTTGGCTGTCATTTCCTTGTGCTGCCCAGACCTTACCTCCTAAATACTTGAGTACAAGTACTTAGTACAAGTACTTAGAAGGTGAGGGCTGGGCAGCACAGATTGGATCCTACAACATTATCCTGGGACTCCCAAAGAAGGTGCTTTTTTCAAGAGGCAACTGGACTTTCTGGTTTTTCTTTGAAGATGTTTCGCTTCTCATCCAAGAGCTGAAGAAGCTTCTTGGATGAGAAGTGAAACGTCTTCAAAGAAAAACCAGTTGCCTCTTGAAAAAAAAAGCACCTTTGGGACAACCATGACCTGGAATGCTGAGAATCTCCATAGACATTATCCTGGGACATGCATATTTACCTTCATTCCAGAAGAGGAAGTTTTTATTTTGATCCTGGCAGCAGCATGAGAGGCTGGTAATGCTCACAAAATCAGGCGTATTCGGGTAACTCAACCCCCCCCACCCCTCCAAGCACATACCGTCAATCTACATGTGCCAATATTGCAACTAGGGAGTGAGGTCTAAGACTTTTTGCAGGATTTTCTTTTAATTACTTGAGATAATTGAGTCTCGCCTCAAAAATTGTTTATATACATATATACGTATGGGTGTGTATTCTATTTCTAAGGATAGGCAAACAATTTTTGCATATTATGCACACAAATGTATGCACTGCCGTAATTCCTGGATAACGTGTGCTTTGGGAATATATCTTCCATATCATACTAAATCACATTTCCATGATTTCTCCGGATCCAAGACCTGAGAAACTTTAAAGGTAGCCAGGAACTTTGAATTGCAATTCAAATCTCATACACTTACTCACAAACACAGACAAGGTGCAATAACAATTACAGATACTATATTTGGTGGCTCTGTTAACCCAATTATATGGATTGAATCCAATGCAGGATTACAATATTAGTATAAATTATTTTTCCTACTTTACTTTTATTTAAAAATCTGATTGCTAAAAAACAGGATATTTGCTTCAGATCTCTTAATTTTTCAGATAGTAATTGTCTTAACCAATCCACAGATTTTCAAATAGAAACTTTTCAATATATTTCAGAGTCTGCTTATATGAATGTTTTCTCAGATGTGTGTTCCTTTTTGTTTAAAATTTAGTGATAGATTTATATTCAACCGGTCAGTCCTAGAGGAGATCAACCCTGACTGCTCTTTAGAAGGCCAGATCCTAAAGATGAAACTCAAATACTTTGGCCACCTAATAAGAAGGAAGGACTCACTGGAGAAGAGCCTAATGCTGGGAACGATTGAGGGCAGAAGAAAAAGGGGACGACAGAGAATGAGGTGGCTGGATGGAGTCAATGAAGCAGTAGGCGTGAGCTTAAATGGACTCCAGAGGATGGTAGAGAACAGGAAGGCCTGGAGGAATGTTGTCCATGGGGTCGCAATGGATCGGACACGACTTCGCAACTAACAACAAAATTCTCATTTTTAAATTTTACCTAGAAATTTAATAAACATTAATAAAATTAATAAAAATTAATATAAATATACCCTTAATCCTCATCACTGTGTGAATGAATGTGCACCTAATTACTAATCAGCCCTGTTGCTGTATTTATAAAATCAAAGGTTCCAGGAAATCAAAACTGAATTCCTGAGCCCATTGTAACATATGTGATCCAGAAAGTGAAGCTGAGATGGGATGGTGGGGGGAACATTTTGGAGGAGGGGAGGAATGGGGCAGCAGTGATTTAAATCTTTTCTTTTTCCTCAAATAAAAGGCAAGTAATCTTTTACAGTATTACTAAGTGGAAGCAGGTGGGCAGGAATGAAGTGGTCTTTATAGTCTCTTCCAGATGTGGCAGGGAAGAATTCCAGCCAAGGAAGGAAGAATGAGCCAAGAATGGTCTTGGATCAACACAGCCAATCAGAGTCTTCCAAGAGGTTTCAGGCATGATATGAAGAGAGGGGGGGGGCGCTAATTGTTTGTGGTCAGTTTGTCATCTGACCTTGACTTGGCTTTGTTGGCACAGTAGTAATGGTCACAATGTTCAATGAGCAACATATTTCACCTCTATGAAATGCCTCCCCAAATAAGCATCCATGCTTGTAGGGATTACTGTTCCACTATGCAGTGGTTCTCAAATGGGGGTAATTATGCCCAAGGGGGTAATTTGGGTATGTTCTGGGGAAATAGAGCAATTTGTAACTGCATGTTTGAGTTAAGGATTCAGTTTGGGACTGTAGCTGCTGAGATATTTGGGTACATTAACAGAGACTGGGGGTTTTTATGTGTGTGTGTGTGTGTGTGGAGGTAATGACATTATTTGAGACTGGGAAAAGGGATAATTGGGTCACACGGTTTGAGAACCACTGCTTTAATGACTTCTCTGCCATCCCTGAAAGTATATAAAGCATGTCCTCATTAACGGTTATTTTGACACAATGAAGATTGGATGATTCATAGCATCATCTAGTTATCCAATCATTGCTGGATCAATATAAAGGTAACAAGAATAGGTTTTATATCACTTCAGGGATGGCTAGGTGATGCTATGAAGTAGGGGAAAAGCTTTTGTGGAATACGACTCCATGACGGTATCCTTGATACCTATTGCAGGGGTGAGTAACCCATTTTCTTTTGAGAACTGAAGTAAATTTTTGGGAGGTGTGTGTGTGTGTGTGTGTGTGTGTGTGTATGTGTATGATGGGTGAGGCCAGAGCAAAAGGAGGTGGTCCCCCTTTCTTTTTGACATATTTGTCTTTCTTTTTAAGATCTTGTTGCCAAAATTCTGAACTAAATAATTGCAAGAGGGCTTTGAAAATAAGCCAAGCATCTCCTGTAGCCCCAAGGTTGCAGATTTTCCACCCCTGCCCAACTGAAGATTTATCAGGTATTTTGGAGACACCCTACCTTTCTTGCTCTGAGTTATGCATCTATGCAAATATCATAAACATGGATTGCTTGTCAAAAAGGATAACTTCAAGTATCTCATTTAGGAAGAAAAGCCAAAAGTTGTAGACCTGCTGTTGAGAGAAGGTAGTAGGTTAGTAACAAACAAGGAAGAAAAAGAGGGCTCATCAACTCCTATCTTACTTTGATCTTCTCCCCAAATTGATCTAAAGAACAACAATTAATAGATAATTAAGTGGCAACCCAAGATAAGTAAAGAGAAAGGGAGGATCTGACTACCCTAAGTCTTCAGGGCCATGATCAAGTAACATTTGAGAGTTCTGAAGGAACTTGTGGATATCATCTAGGAAGCCCTTTCTTGTGACTTTTGAGAAATCATGGATGATGGGCACAGAGCCAAAGGACTGGAAAAGGTAGGTATTGTTTTGTCTTCAGAAGATGAAGGCCCAGGTAACTACAGATACAGTATGCGAGTTTGACGTCAGTCCTAGAGAAAGCACTGAGAAAGACTATTAAGCAATATTTAGAAACTATTGCCTGCTGGTAAGTAGCCAGCATGAGTTTAGGGTTAGGGCATAAATCATGCCACACTATGATAAAATATGGACTGGATTATGCCACCTTAGAAGGATACACAGCTTGGGATACAGTTGTACCACTGTACCCCAAGAATGGAAAGAAGCATTGAGGGATTTACTGAGGGATTTTGTTCTAGTTCAACATATTTGTAAATGGGTTGGATGAAGGTTTGAAAATTCAGTTATCAAATTCACAGAGACAGGGAGGTAGTAAATACTTTAAAGTAAAGTGGAAAGTTTCAGGGATTTCTGGTAAGCTACAATAGTGGGCAGAAATCATCAGAATAACTTTCAACAGGAAGAAATACAAAGTCTTACATCTGGAGAGGAAAAATTAAAGTATAGGATGCTGGATGGGGAAATATACTGAGTAATAGTAAAGGAAAAAGGATGCGGGAGGGCTTGATGGACATGAGCCAACAGTGTGATGCAAAATGCAAACAAAACAAAACAACAAAATAATTATAGGCTGCATCAACAGAAGTACAGTGTCAAGAGAAATTATTCATTATTAGTCAGGTTATACTAAAAATATTGCACCAGGTTGTAGGTATTGAATCTTTGAATGGACATTGATAGGACCTCCAAGATCATAAGAAGCCTTATCTGAATAGATCCGAGGCACTGAATTATACATTATTTGGAGAAAAGAAGACTTCTGAAAGACATGATAGTCATTTTCAACTATCTGAAGGACTATCACATACAAAGTGGAGCGGAATGGTTTCGAACTGTTCCAGAAGTCAGGACAAGAACAGTGGGTTTAAATTACAAGGAAATAGATTTTAGTTGGACATCAGGAAAAAAAATCCTAATGACAAGAGCTGTTCAGCAGTGGAACAGATTGCCTCTGGAAGGGGTGGGCTCTTCTTCACTTGAGATCTTTAAACAGAAGCTTGGATGGCCATCTAGCACAGGGGTCTCCAACCTTGGCAACTTTAAGACTTGTGGACTTCAACTCCCAGAATTCCTCAGCCAGCAAAGCTTCAACTCCCAGACTTGTGGACTTCAACTCTCAGAATTCCTCAGCAAAGCTGGCTGAGGAATTCTGGGAGTTGAAGTCCACAAGTCTTAAAGTTGCCAAGGTTGGAGACCCCTGATCTAGCAGAATGTTGTAGAAGTGGTTTCTTAGATGGAGCAGTGGTTAGATTAGATGGCATTTAAGGTCCCTTACCACCCTTATGCTTTGTAATTTCTCCCTAATTCTTTCAATGCACGTTGCTTTCATCATATTTACAGCCCTGATAGATAGGCCTGTATTATTGTGTCCAAATTGTAGATTGAGGAATTCTGATAGCTATCACTGGATTTATGGCTGCTGCTATCTTTGAGCAATGATTTCTTGTACGAGATAAGGAGCTGAATGGGAATTGAGCTGTGCCTTTGATCAGTTGTGCAGAACTACTGTGGGACTGCAGGAAGAGCCCAAGGCAAGACTGTTCCTCCTGCCTGGGCAGGTGCGTTACCACCTCACTCTCTCCCTGATCAGGTTGATTTAGGCTGGCGTTTATGGCCAGTGAAGAGCTTTGTAGGCAGATGATGTTTTCCTGAGCAAATGCCAGGAGGTAAGAACTGAAAAGCATCTCTCTGGGTAGTGGAGAGTTTTAGTGCCGGAAGCTATTTGCAATAGTTCCTGGAGTAAATTTATTTTGAAAGAGAAATGCTGGTTCTGAGGAATGATCCCCTTCCTTCCTCCTCCCACTAAGCTTTCCCACAATATTTACTAGCTCTCATAATTCCACATGTAGAAGAAAGGAAACTTGTGCTGATTGCAGCTACTGGTGGTCTGTGTTTTCCTCCGGGAGCCTTGCCCCCAGTAACTCAGCTGAGAGACCCACTACTTCCAGCTCAGGGGTGGGTTCCAACTTACCTCGCTGCCGGTTCGCTCCCTCCCACGCTGCGTGGGCGCACCTCGTGGGCGCGCATGTGCTTCGCGTGCACGCGCAGTAACAAAAAATCCAATTTTTTTTTAAAAAAGCCCCCCCCCCCAAAAAAGATGGCAACTGCATGTACAGTGCCGGAAGTCGGCTTCTGTGCATGCTCAGAAGGAAAAAAAAATAAAAAAAAATCAAAAAAATAATAAAAAAAGATGGCGGCCCCCATGGACTGGCACCGACTGATCCGGTTCAGTGACATCATCGTGACATCACCAGCGGGCTGCTACCGGTTCGGGAGAACCAGTCCAAACCGGGAGGAACCCACCCCTGATATATTGTAAGAAAGAATAGGTTAGACTACTCTAGTTGGAAAGCAAGTAATTCATGGAAAACCAGCTTCAAAATGGTGATCTGGTATGAAATTCACTGCTGGATCTTGAACATGTTGTTGTTCTTCTTCTCCTAAATTAACTCCCAGAATAAATCAATGTACATCTGTCCATCCCTCCTGAAGTAGAAACAAAGATTAGCCAGACATCTTTGAACTAACTCTATCACTTGTTGGGCTTGTAGGAATATAACCGTTCTGTTTTTTTAAAAAATGAGATACTTTTCCAGTCTAATTTTACTTCTTTATACAAAAGTTGGGATAGATCCAATCCTTAAAAAGTTCTCTGATTTTAATGATAGTGATACCCAGAGAACAAAACCCTGTCAGGTCAGGATGAGAAATAAAAATAAAAGAACAGATTCCTTATTAACACCAGCAATTACATGCTTTACCTCTAGTCCCCATCTTCAGAAATTTCAAGAGCTAAGGACATGTGACAGAACTTAAATGATGTACAGCTCTTGTGTATACCAGGAAGCGACAAGATTGTAGTTAGTTGCTGCTTTTTCTCTTCTTAAGCAGACCTGCTTTTCCTCAGTGACACTGCCTGGAATAAGAGTAGCACTCCCTGCATGCTAAAAAGCCTTCCTGGATGAAGGCCTGTTTCTCACACTCCCTTGCGTGCAATGAAGAGGCAAATGCCAAGGCATATTTGCTTTATTTTCTGGCCATCTTAACTTGCATAGCCTTTTTTTTTAATGATTGGGAGTTTGAACAAAAACCCAGGCTAAGCCAGTGAGTACAGTGAAAGAAAATTCACATCAAACTACCCTGCTTCTTCATACTCACCAAATTTCCTCTTGGTTTCTCCTCCAAATTGCTATGACAATAGCCACGATCTTTTAGTAACTGAGGAAGCTGCCATCTAATTCATAATAGTCCCCTCTGATATGCAAGTATTTTATAGGGATCAAGAGATAATTCTCCTTTCAAATAATGCATAAAGTAATTGCTATTACCAACTTAGTAATATGTAGGGTTTCAAATAATTCAGACACACAAAGAAGACAGGAACCCTATAGATAAATTCCCTGTTGCCCCCTATGTATGGACTTGTATATGTGTAAATAATATATAGAAGAAAAGCCGTTCTGATATTTGTATGCCCAATCTGGTAAGAAATGTTTCTGTTTTCTGTACTGAAAAATTCTAGGCAATGGATGCTGTCCATTTTTAGATTCCCCCCCCCATTTGCTGCTCATGTTAGATTCCCCCCCCCTTTGCTGCTCAGACTACAACTCTATGAACAAGAAAGGTGATAAAAGAGAACCTAGAGAAAAAATGACTCTGGCTGTGGAAAAGACAGAGACTCCCAGCTGGAAAACATAACCAGCTCTTTACTTGGGTTTTTCTTTAGGAGATGGCCTCCTTTTTTATGTATCTCCCTAGCGCCAGAGAGACGGGAAGCTGCTGGGACCTGAACAGAGAATCTCTTTGCTGTAGCTCGGTGTGTGTCTGGGATTTCCTTCACTGGACAGTCTGGCTTGCATCTGAGCCCAAGAAGCAAGGGGTCAAGCAAACACAAACATAGCCCATGTTTTCTCAGGAGAGATGAGGACTCTGCTGCCAAAACGCCAGCAGAGGGATGGAAGAGAGATATGTATCTGACCAAAGCTGAATTACCTACCCTGTTTAGACCATGTCACTTTTAGATTCAGAAACCAGCCAGTCAGAAGTCTGCCCCCTCCCCGAAATAGATTGTCCCATATCTTACCTGCACTATGTGATTGTTGCTGTGCTAAAGCTTTAGACTGACCACTTCTGTATTGTCTCAACTTTATTGATTTTTTTAAAAATAGAAGTTTATTGCTGAAGTTCAGAGGACAGGTATAGACAGACCACAAAATAGAGAGTTTTGGCCCCAATTCAGACATAAAAAGCAGCTGGAACCATCTGGATTTTATTTAGAGAGCTTGTCTTACCCTAGTGTGACCTAAGGCAATGGTAACTTTTGACTGATAAAATTGAATTAGGTTTGCAAGTACAATATAATCTTATTGAAGGATCAAAGTTGCCAAATTTCAGATATATATCTACAAGGGTTTGGGTTTGTTTATTTATTTATTAGTCAAACTTCTAAACTGCCCAGTACCAAAAGGCTCTGGGTAGCTTCATAAAATTAAAAATACAGTAATAAATGCAACATATAATATATCCACAATGGATGTGTCTGTCTCTCTCTGTGTAAGGGAACATAAAAAAAAATGACCCACAGCTTAAAAAGGGACTCAACTAAACCAACTAGTCTAGTTTGAAGAAACAATTAGGTTTTTAAAGATAATCTCTTGGCAGCCAAGGTGGGGACTATATTAGTCAATGCTATCAACAAACATAATACCAACTCAGTATTATAATCCTATCCTGCACTCTGTGTAAATGCAATCCAACCACCTTTTTAACAACTTTCTCCAGAATGTGAAAGGTTGAAGACTTGACAGAAGCCACCCAAAATGGTTGTGTCAATCCTGAAGTTGACCTGACCAAAGCCATCTTGGAGCTTCAGTGTTGCCACACTGGAGCTGAGGGATAGGAAGGGGGGAATTGAGATAGTTGGGACTCTGTAGCCAAAACAAAATACTTTCTCTTGAGAATCAAGGACATTCTCATACCTGGTCGGAAGAAGGAGGGGGATGTCACCAAGCAACCAGACGGAGCTGTGATTGGACCACGTGACTGATTGTTTTGAGAAAAACTTTACTTTTAATTAGGTGAAAACCGCGGGAACCCTCAGAGTCGGTTTTCACCAGATATGTGCCAATATGATATTTCCAATAAAGCTATCCTTTGAGGAATCCACCTCCCTTGGAGTTTTGCTTGCTATGGAATCTATTACTTGGAACCCTGACAGGTTGGTCCAATGATGACATCTTGAAGAAGTGCACTACCAACTCCTCCAAGGCCCATAGAACCATGCCCCTTGCGCTCAGCCTTAGGAAGGAGTCAAAGGCAAACCACTTCGGAAAAACCTTGCCAACTTCAGGGACTTGTTCAGGCAATCTCCAAGAAGTGGACACAATTGAATGGAGTAATACAAAAAGAGGGAAAACACCACTAACAGACCAGGCTTTTCTAACTATTGTCTCTGCTGTCTAGTCTCTTCAAAGTCTCATTTGTGACTCGCTACGCAGATAACTAATACCTATCAAGAAAACTCTGTTTACCACAGCCCCCCATAAGTAATTTGGATTCCTTTAAAATTTTAAATGTTGGCTTTATGGTGAAGCTTTGGGAAAGGGTTAGGAACCTCCTGGTCTCCTTAAAGTCTCCTTTCTGATGCCCCTTTCTTGCTAACCACTAATTGATGTATCGGCATCACTCATATATCTGCAGAGAAACTGAAACCCAATGGAGTGCTCTGGAGGTTACGGTATTCAACTGACAGCTGGAGTCTGTGAGTAGGCCACACTCAGATGTGTAGTGGCAACAGGAGCATCGCAGATCCACTACTGAAAGCAGATGATGAAACTGATGGAATGGGCTCCTCAGAGCTCATAGTTAATGTGAATTGATTGCTTCTGGCTACAGAGCCTTTTCTGAACAACAACACAAAGAAGTGGGGAAGAGGGAGAATTTATTGCAGGTTAGGCTTTCCACAAGACATCACTGTTCTTTGTCTCTTCTTATCCAAAGACATTTATTCGATTGCATTTGTGTCTCCTCAAAATGATGTTGTGTAACTTGTGTGGCTCAGTATGCAAAAGAGTAGTGAAGCCAAGTTAGTTGTTTCAGCCTCTGCAGCTGCAAAATCCAGAGGGTGCATGTTTGGCTGATTTAGAAGGTGGTCCCTCTGGCACTAACCACTTACAATTTCTCTTGGCTTTCCAAAATACAGCTTTATGGCACTATAATGACGGTTTATTTATATCAATTGCCTTTTAATTATCTGTACTGGGTCCTATTGGGATATCTGATATATCCCCCTGCTTTGGTTATTAATATCCACTATAAATCAGATTCAGAAATGCGGACGCTATATCTTGCAAAGGCTCTGCAGAGTTCTGCTATTCTTTTAGTTTTGAATTTTGGAGGATATCCACAAGAGTTCCATTAGCAAACCTACAGTCTCCTAGAGAGATGCCTTCAACTAGCCTATTGACTTCTGAAGCTGTGGTTATGATCTCTCAGAACTCTAATTCTCATTAAATATCACCGTACTAGGACAGTACTGGCTTGGCTGGAGGTTATGTATGTTCGTGTCACAATGGCTAAAATCATAGGGACGTGGGAAGGACAAAAGAGAAGCAATCCATACATACAGTAGCAATGGGGCTGGAAGATGTTCTTCCCAACCTTCCAAAGTGCATTCTCTTCTGACATAGCTATAGTTGGGTTCTTGATTGCCCAAATGATTAGGGGACTGGAGGCTAAAAGATATGAAGAACTGTTGCAGGAACTGGGTATGTCTAGTTTAATGAAAAGAAGGACTAGGGGAGACCTGATAGCAGTGTTCCAATATCTCAGAGGTTGCCACAAAGAAGAGGGAGTCAAACTATTCTCCAAAGCACCTGAGGGTAGAACAAGAAGCAATGGGTGGAAACTAATCAAGGAGAGAAGCAACTTAGAACTAAGGAGAAATTTCCTGACAGTTAGAACAATTAATCAGTGGAACAGCTTGCCTCCAGAAGTTGTGAATGCTCCAACACTGGAAGTTTTTAAGAAGATGTTGGATAACCATTTGTCTGAAATGGTGTAGGGTTTCCTGCCTAAGCAGGGGGTTGGACTAGAAGACCTACAAGGTCCCTTCCAACTCTGTTATTCTATTCTATTCTATTCTATTCTATTCTATTCTATTCTATTCTAAATATGCAGGGGTTTTTTCCTTCCTTCAGGCTCTTTGGTCTCCTTGCACAAAAGTTAAATGAGGACATTTGGGTTGAATCAAAAAAATATGGCTGCTGCCATCCCATCTTTGAACAGATAGATCCTTTCTGTACACAGTTTATTTGCTGATTTCTTATAGCACAAAGGTGTACAGACTGCTTCTATGGGGTCTTCCCTAGTGCAGTTTAGACAAAGCCTTAATAAAGATCCAGAACAAGTGTTGCTATGGCCTGGATCAATCTTATCAGTTCTAGCCAGTTTTTAATTTCCCTTGATTATTTTGGTCAGATCTGGCCTTTAAACTCACCCAACTTGCTAAACCACAAATATTATGGCTTGGTTTGTTGTAAATTTAACCAGTTGGGTCTTTCCTCATGAGGTATTTTGTACCACTCCAAAATCCAGCTATATGTCTGCAGCAAAGTCAAATTATTTCTGGCTCAACTTCATTTTGTCCAAAATACTAAAAAATTGATTATGATTTCTGTTTTTGAATTGGCAGGAATTCTTGTCTCTATTTGCTCCTAGCCTTCAGCTGACATAGTCTTATATTCTCAGATCTTTAAATGGGAAAGGTTGCTTGATACCTTCATAGTTTCCATAGCAGCTACTTGGGTTTCCCCCCCCAAACAATCTGAAAATGTACACTAATTTGCTGATTCCATTGGGATGAATATGGGTGCTTTTGACTCTTTACAGATCCTTGCAATTGTGCCTACCTATATAGTTTTCCAAGCCGATGGAAAGAGATGGCAATAACAAGACTTCTGTCTCTTCCCCCATCCTCTTTTGCAAGGAATCAACTAGAGCACAAAGCAGTAGTGGCAGTTTTAACCATTCAGTTGTGTCCGTCCCTTGGAGACTTATAGGCAAGTGCTCCCCATGCTAACCTGTCAAGCATAGCTTCTTTCAATTGTTGGATGTTCATCTTTGTATCAGTTTTGACATTATCAAGCCAGCATCTTCTTTTCTTGCCCCTTCTTCTTGTTCCACTAACCATTCCTAGCAACATTGACTTCTCCAATGAACGTGGGCTCATGACATGGGCAAAGTAAATCAGATGTGGTCTTGTAATTTTGGTTGCTAGTGACGTTTCTAGTTTTATACAATTCAGCACCTGTCAGAGCACAAAGCATCAGGCTACTCAATTGTTCCCCCCCTCCAAACGTCTGCTTGGTGAGTGGGAAGGGATATGCTCTTAACTTATTTTCTTCCTCTTTTGTGGAGCAAAGTGTGGTGCAGCTCCAGATTATAAGTAGTATTTTCCCTCTTGACATATTTTTTTTGTCATGGATATATTCTCATAGATTTCCTATCAATTTCTGTCTTTTGATTCCTATCTGTATATGCAAAATGAATATTCAATACTTCCACTTGTCAACAGATTATTTATGATAAAAGCCATAGGATGACCCAAGAACTTCCAAGATACAATCAGTTTCCAGAGTTTTCTTCCCCTGCCCCACATTAAATTGCACAGCAACTTAACATTTAAAGGCTTTGTCGGGAAGCTTCCCAAAGTCACTATAAATCTGAAATTGTTTGGTGAGGCCTAAAGGGACTAAAAGTCTGTGGAGATTCTCAGTCATCCAGGTCATAGTTGTCTCAAATGTGCTTTTTTCTTTAAAAGGCAACTGGACTGTTTTTTCCTTGAGGAAGAAGAAGAAAACACTTCTTATCCATGAAGCTTTTGAAGAAAAAAGCACCTTTGAGATCCCAAAGGTACTATTTCTGTTTTTTCCCCACTAAGTACATGATGGAAAGAATCAGGAAGATCTTGGGTCAGAATCCTGTATTCTCTGTGATCTGGCACTGACCCTCATTACACATACATTTTTTTCTACCCAAATCAACCAGTGCAGCAAAACTTCTACTCTCCTAATGAGTTTCCATCCTTGCATTTTGTTTTCTGTTCTTCAATTGCTTTTTTTATTTCAGGCCTCAAGGCTAGTACTCTGTAGTCAAATGCCAATTGCTTTCCCAAACAATTAAACCCTATTCATACTGATAGAGCAATTTTGTGATGCAGCCAAAAAAAGAAAAAAAATGCATCCAATATCTCTGAGAGCAAATATGTGAATGTAAACATGTGGACTATTAATACTTAGAAGCCTAGATCCTTGTAATTTTGAACAATTTGTTCTTGAGCTTGTTTGCAATATGAGTTTATTAGTAAATTTACTATTAGTAATAGTAAATGCCTGTGACTACGTTGGGCTGAGAAAGATTAGCTAGCGTAAAATCACTAATGAATTTCCATGGTTAAGGGTAGACTTGAGCCTGGATTTTCTAGTCTTAACCAATCCACTGCTTTAACCACTGCATAAAATTATATGGGGAAGGGACTATTTAGGGTATAGTCAATCAATGTTTTGCTCAACTCAGGCACCCAAATTAAAGTGTCCCTACCAGTCAGCTGTTCAGCTTTTAGTTGAAAACATCTGACAAAGGAGAGTCCTCTAATTCTTTAGGCAATTGACTCCACTGTTGTACTGCTGTTGCTGTTAAGAAATGTTCTGACTAAGTTCAAGTAGAATGTTGTCCTAACACACTTTGCAAATAAAATTCTATGATGAAGATGCTATGAGCCAGTTTGGTCTAGTGGTGAAGAGACCAGGTTAGAAACCAGGAGACTATCAGTTGTAATTCAGCCTTAGGCATGAAAGCTGTCTGGATGACCTCGACTGAAAAAATGCTCAATCATTCTTTGTCATCCCAATCCACTTTCACAGGGTTGTTGTTGTGGGGAAAATAGGAGGAGGAAGAAGTATTAGGTAAGTTTGCCACATTGAGTTATTTATAAAATAATAATAAAAGTGGGATAAAAACAAAATAAATAAAACTAAAATACACTAAAATCAGAATTTTCGCAATGCTCTTGTACTGCCTGCCCGCCCAGCATCTCTGGGCCCAGTCAACCAACTTCTGCCTAGCTTAAGACTAAGTATTTCTCAAACATGGAATCACTTCAAGCAGAATCTTAAAATTCATGAAAGCCTTGCAGAGACCTTAAGACTGTCTCCATTGGCCATCCCTAAGCTTATTCTATTGTCTCTGTTCCAATCCTTGCAGTCTCCTGACTGCCCTCTGAACTAACAGGAGACAAAGTCTAATGGTTTTAATATATCTTGAGACTGCCCTTAGATGGTGCTGGGACAAGGGTTGCACACTACTTTAATAGGAATTCAGCTGAGCTTAACTTAGGCCTCTTTATGCTCAAAGGCTGGGGAGAAGATGAAGGCAACTTTACAGGGACAAAGAAGATAAAGAATGTTGCTAAACCATGTCTGTGCCATGGTTAGATGCAAGTCTGGACACCTCCTTAAGCCTGGTTACCAAGCTTAGAAAATAAAACCCTGATGGCTGGAACTTGGTGCTGTTTTTGGAATTGCTTTCCTCCCCTGTCCAGAAAAAGGAAAGATTAGTTGCAGTGAAAGAGACTATTCTGGCGAAGATAATTCAGAGATTGAAAAATATGCACAATTAACTCATGCAAAATATGATTCCCATTTTGAGAGACTTGGTTTTATGTAAATATGTACAGAATTGGAATCTGAATTAGTTGATTTACCGATTGTCATAAATATGTTTGTCATTTGGACAGTAAATGTGACCTGACCATAAAATTCTTCCCACATAGTACAACAATAAATTTAAGATGGGTTTGAACACCATTCTAGACTAAAATCTGACTGACTGCTCTGTATTCAATGCACTGTAGTCAGTGTGATTTGTTTGTAGTTCAAAATGTTGCATAAACCCAGGCATTTTGGATAATTCAGTAAACTATGGTTAAGTAGACCACAGGTTAGTGCTTCTGTGCCTTGGCCATTCATCTGGATCTGGCAGATTCTAACTTTGAGTGTCTCCAAGTTATTTTGTCTGCTAGAGGCTTAGAATATCCTCTGCAGAGGCCCAAAACATGGTGTTGAGGTTCACCACTGTCCAATAAAGGGTGGGATAGCTGAGAAAGAACTGCTGGTTGTCTTTCAGTGGACTGATAAGGGTGGATCAATCACTCTCTTTTGCTGACCTTATCACCATGATGTAATCCCTAATGTGGGCTCTTAACATCTTCAGTCGAATCTTTCTCTCCTGACACATCATCTGCTAAGCCAAACAAAGGTCAGTGTGTTGTGTAAACATAGTGTTGGTGTACAACTGGACAGTTAGCAGCAGAAGACTTCAACTTCTAAAATATCCTTTTGACTGACTCTAGTATGGCTGCACATATATGACTGTTTTCTCACTCTACAGTGTTTATATTTCTGAGCAATAAAAGGAAGGTACTGAATGTGTTTTTAATTTAGCAAAATATGGTGCATTTTAAGCATGTTTCCTTGGAACTCTGAATATTTTCTTCCACTTACAAGAAAAATAAACGAATGCAAGATGTTGGAGCAGAGGTGGACTTTATTTTCTCTGTCTCTTTCTACCTATTGTAGTTTTTTTTCGCCACCACTACCACGCCAGGCTCTTATGCTGAACAGCTCTTGCTGGGCTTCCTCAGAGGTAGCCTGATCTTCTTGTGGCCCCAAGGCACTGGGGGAGGGTTAAAAAAAGGAGGCCTCCAAAGATAAGGAAATTAGTCGAGACCATCCTTAGACATTTCCATGTAGACTTGTGTCTGCTCTACAATGGGGAGACTGAGAAGGTTTATGCCACAGAAAGAGGTGGAAAGAGAAACCGGCTCTATGTCACCTGTTTCTGGAGACAGGGAGGGTTCTGGCATGCTGTAGAGTAAGGACAAATGCTTCTGGGAATTAATCGGGCAGACAAAAATAGAAACTGGCAAGATCAATGATGGGACTGGGTGGGGTGAGGCTTTTCTCAGCATGTTCAGCTTTCCAGTCTAGTTTTCCATACATGGGAGATTTTGTGTGCTTCGTCCCTAGCAGAACACATTAGATCCGATCTCTTCTCTGTGTTGACTCTTTTTTAGAGTTAAGAGCCGAGGTGGCGCAGTGGTTAGAGTGCAGTACTGCAGGCTACTTCAGCTGACTGCTAGCTGCAGTTCGGCGGTTCAAATCTCACCGGCTCAAGGTTCACTCAGCCTTCCATCCTTCCGAGGTGGGTAAAATGAGGACCCATATTGTTGGGGGCAAATATGACTCTGTGAACCGCTTAGAGAAGGCTGTAAAGCACTGTAAAGCGGTATATAAGTCTAAGTGCTAGTGCTATTGCTATTAGTTTTTTTGCAACCTTTAAGTCATCCCATATTTTTATCATCGCATTTCTACACTGTCCATCTCACCTAAGTGATGTGACAAACACTCTTCTTATCCTATCATTTCTTCTTCCCTTTAGGATGTTTTTTTCTTCATGCTGGCTTATGCTTGCCTCCTTCACTGGAGAAACAGAAAATTTAAATCAGATGCAAACCTTATAATAGCCAGTTTCCCCAAAGCAATGCGACGTTTGAATGCTGTTTGATCCGTATTGTATCTGAAGCCTGGCTCTCGCTTTTGTTTGTGGGAAGTCACTGCAAACGTATTTGCCAACCAGAGAGGAGATGCACCTTACAAAAGAATTACGACACAGATACTCTCTTGTTATAATCTGTCGACCCAGGCAATCTCAAAACCCCAAGAATTGGACTGAGTCCATTAGAAACTGCGCCAGACCACTGAACCACTAATTCAGGATAATCTGCTGGCTGCCAACCTTCAGCTTTTCATACCAGAGTCTTTTTAAGCATTACTTGAAAATATCAAGCATTAAACTTGGAAGCTTCTGTAGACATAGCATGTGCTCTAATACCCCTCCTACTGTCATTATGAGGAGTTTCTTGGTTGTAAACAAGAGTGTAATCCTGGCATTAGTTTTTGGAACGAATGGAGTTTTGTTTCTGCCAATAGAAATGCAGACATTTAACCATTTCCCCTTAAATTACAACCAGGAGTTTTAGTGGTAGGCAGAGGTTGGCACTAATGCAGCTGGGGTTGTAGTGATCTTGGGAAAAATGTTGTCCAACTCCAGACACTCTACCATCCAAGCAATTTTTTTTTTTTTTTGAGAGGAAGAGCAAAGGGATGGGGGAAGGCAGGCACAAATCACAAACTGAGGACAGGAAGAAGGCAATTCTCATGCGAAGCTTTAACTTTTTTTTTTTTTTTAAAAATTTTTTGGAGGAATTTGGAGGCTTTCAGAGTTGTAGGCCATGAATTTCTGTTCAGTTGTCCTGTTCTAGAGACATTATTGGTAAAAGCTTCCAGAATGAATTATTTCAATATTAGGACGATGGCAGCTTTGGATGTGCTGAATCCAAATGTCAATGCATTTCCCTAGATCCTGTTTCTCAGGGATGCCAGGCTGGAAGTGGCATGTAGAAAACACACACACACCATGATCCTTTCTAGGATTTGTTGTTCTGCTTCTTCAATTTTCCCTTTGCATTGTTGTATCAGAAACCAAAGAGAGCAAATTGTATTCTTTTCTGGAATTTTATATTTTTATTATTTATGTATTTGTATCCGTCTTTATTATTTTTTACAAATAACTCAAGGTAACGAACATATCCAACACACTTTTTTATTTTCCCCAGAACAACAACTCTTTGAGGTAGGTTGGGCTGAGAGAGAGTGACTGGAACCAAGGTCACCCAGCTGGTTTTGGGGACTTGAGCTCACTGTCCTCTGGTTGAGTAGCCTGATGTCTCAATCACTAGACCAAACTGGCTCTACATCATACTTACTGGTATGGTAAGAAGCTCCTGAATTCATTATATCTGTATTCTTTTTATATATGCATGTGGTTTTGCTGAATCCAAATATGTTCAGCATTATGGAAGAAACTGTTTTATTTATTAATCAAATTTGTACAGCCAACCATTTCACCAAAAGTGACTCTGGATCGCACACGCACACAATTTCTCACCAACCGTTTCTTGAAGCTTTAATGGTACTTCCCCTTGGGGGCTGCCAGAAGCCTTTCAGGCAGAGGTGGGTTCCTCCCGGTTCAGACTGGTTCTCCCGAACCGGTAGCAAACTGCTAGTGACATCACGATGACGTCACCGATCTGGTTCAGTCGGTGCCGGTCCGTGGGCGCCACCATATTTTTTAAAAAAATTTTTGAATTTTTTTTTCTTCTGCGCATGCGCAGAAGCCAAGTTTCCGGCACTGCACATGCATCACCATCTTGTTTTTGGCGTTTTTAAATTTTTAAAAGTTTTTATGTCTTTGGACTGCACATGCGTGCGCGCACCCATGAGGCGCGGCCGCGCGGCGCGGGAGGAAGCGAACCGGCAGCGAGGTAAGTTAGAACCCACCCCTGCTTTCAGGGTTGGCTGTGAGTCTGCGTTACAACTAATCGCTTCTGGCATGCCACTGACATCCTCGATGCTATGATATTTCAGGTGTCAGCTCTCTTGGAAATCTGGGCCCAGCTATGGCTGAAGAGCTTTTGGAAACTCGAGCTCCTTGGGAAGGATGCATGGCTGGCTGTTGCCTTTGTTATTTCCGAAGGAAAAGAATAAGCAGTCTATGACAGAGGTATCTTTCAGGCCTCGAAGATTACATCATCCCATCTTGAGGAGGTAGTGGGGAGGGAAGAATTCAATTGAATCTTGATGAAAATAAATGTGGGTTTCATTTACCAGAATGGCAGGGGGTAAAGTCATTTTTTTAAATTATTAAACCCCAAACATCTGGAAAAAAACCTGATGAGAACCTTCAAGTCCTCTGACTGATTCCATTTATCCAACATCTTCCTGGATCTTTCCAGATGACACTTAAAACATAGATGCTCACTCCCACCCAAAGTAGGAGGGCTTATATGATACCTCAAATTTTGATGGAACCCTGATAATACAACATCTGTCTCCATGCAATATTGAAGGCAGGTTCTTTGTAGAATGAGGGAAATAATTGCATCAAAAAAAGACGGGTAGCTCAGGGAATTACATACCTATTGCAACTGGAAAAAAAAGTATGACCAGATATTTAATGTCCTTCCATGCTGAAAAGAAGCCATAGCCATAGCACTTAGACTTATCTAGTTGCAAAAGTTTGTAATGAACCTACCCAGGATGATTGGTCTAGCTTATTACACTCTTTAATTGATGCAAATCTTATTTCAATGCTTTAGTTTTTGCTGTCATCCAAACGTTTGAGTGTGAAGTTGCATTAAATCTGTAAGGTGTCACAGATATTCTTTGGGATTTTGCTACTGACTTGCCAGCACCATGAATTGCCAGCATCTTTTTATGATGTAGTATTCATATGCAGTAATAGTGAAAGTAAATTGTAATAAAGCATAATGAAAAATAAGTAAAATAAGTAAAAACAAATAAATAGGCTCACCCCTGATTAGTATTTGAGTAGAAGATTGCCAAGATGTACCAGGTCTGTAGATCTAACCAGGAAATTAAGTGGGGGGGGGGGAAGAAACAGAAGAGAAAGGAGCCGATGATGGTGGCAAACCAGTGGTGGGTTGCTCCCGGTTCAGCCCGGTTCTGCGAACCGGTAGCGGCAGCGGCGGGAGGCTCCGCCCACCTGCCCGGGACGCTTGTGCGCATGCACAGAAGCATTGCGCACGCACGAGTGCGTGTGCGAACCGGTAGCAATGGGTTTTAGAACCCACTACTGAGGCAAACCACTTTTATATGATTTCCATGATGTCACCAGGAGTTAAGCTCAACTTGAAAAATATGTTTCTTTTATCTTACCCAGCTGGTTTGCCCATTGCAATCTCAGGGTCCTTCAACCTTTTCAGTTTGTCCTCCAGCAAGTAAAAAACGTCATTTTATCACTGCTGAGCAGAGGTTTCCTTTAATTGTTTCATTTTGACTGTTGCTTATGCTTATAGACTAATTGCTATGTGACTGAACTCACCCAGTCAGGCACCTTGTTATTTAGAATTTTCTCTATTTGGATCTATAGATGATTGTGATTTCCTCCTTCCTCTCTATTCGAATAAACTCTTTTGCTCTTGGATAAGGACAACCACATGTGCAAGTGACTCTTTACCATGGAAAGAGGAACTGCAGGAGACTAATTGGGCATTATGGCAAGGCCTATGGATGCTGAACCAACATCATGCTTGTGCCAACATTTACTGGTGCGGAGTACATCCTTGGAAATATCTTTTCTCCCCATTTTAATGTTCAGCTGAGAATTGCGTGCTATCACTGTTCTGTAACACTTTCTGTTAACGGGTTGCCAACAGATACAGAGAGTCTACTTGCACTGGATATGAAGCCCTTTTCTCTGCTTTGCATTTTAATACTGCATTTTAATACTAGACTGCTGCATGTGAGGAGGGGAAAATGTAATTCTGCTTCCTAGCCCCATTTTCCAATATTATTTCTCTTTATCCAACCACGTGCTTCTTTAAAAAAAACAACACCCTCCACTATCAGCAGTTTTTAACTTTCCAGTTATTGTACGCTTTGGAAAATGTGTTATTATACATCTGGTTGAGGGAAAGGATTAAGTCTTCCTGCATACTGCAGTCCTAATCACCACACATTTAATCTGAAATAAAAATGGAAGGTGTGCAATACAAATGTTACATTGTGTAGTTTAGCCCTGAAAAATGTCATAATTATTAAGCCCATGCAAAAGGGGTTCTGGTCTGCCTTGAGTTGTCACCGTGAGCAAGACCATCCCAGCAGTCTGAAAAAAGAGGATGCCTTAACCCAGGAAAGTCCTGATACCCCAATTGAAGCATCAAACTTGGACAGCTTGATTTGGCCACCATTTCCATCTGATAGAAAGGAATATTTCTGTATAGGCTGCTCTTTTAGTGCCTGGGCTCAAGCAACGTAACTGCTCCAACCTGGCATTAAAAGAGGGGAATGCCATTTTGATTCAGTGCTTTGTCTCAAAGGGGCACCTGGACCAAAGCAGTGTGAAATTCAATGGTGAAAAAAGTAAGGTTCTACATTTAGGCAAGAAAAACAAGGGAGACCTAATCTGTACTTGAAACCAAATGTACAAGTACAGATTAGGCAAAACCTGGCTGCAAAACAGTAACTGTGAGATGGACCTTGGAGACTTAGTGGACAATCACGTAAACATGAGCTAGCAGTGTGCAGCAGCCGCCAAAAAAGCAAACACAGTTCTAGGCTGCATTAACAGAGGGATAGAATCAAGATCACGTGAACTGCTAATACCACTTTAGAATGCTTTGGTAAGGCCACACTTGGAATACTGCATCCAGTTTTGGTTGCCACGATGTAAAAAAATTGTTGAGACTCTAGAAAGAGTGCAGAGAAGAACAAAGATGATTAGGAGACTGGAAGCTAAAACATATAAAGAACGGTTGCTGGAACTGGGTATGTCTAGTTTGGTGAAAAGAAGGACATGGGGTGACATGATAGCAGTGTTCCAATATCTCAGGGGCTGGCACAAAAAGGAGGGAGTCAAGCTATTCTCCAAAGAACCTGAAGGCAGGACAAGAAGCAATGGGTGGGAAACCGGAAGTGTCGCGGCGAGACAGGCTGGAAAATAGTGAAGCTCTGACGAGCTTCGCGAAATCCAGCCTGACAAACCGCTTTTGGGGGGGGGTCTTCGGACTGGAACTGTCCTGTTGGGATGGTGAAGAAGGAGAGGCATCTTGGGCGACCTAGAGGAGCAGGCAAGCTCCTTGAATGGTCAGAGACAGCTCTTCAGACTTCGGATTTCTGAATGACTGCTACAAAGCTGGGGCAACCAGACCACATTTATGTGCAGGAGCGGTGTTTGGACAAAGTGCTGAAACCGAGTGAGAAAGTGACCAAGTCACAGGTAAAAAGCAAATGTTAATTTGGAATTTTAAAGAATTTCCCAAGCTGAAATAGTGGCTAATTGGCACTTGGGAACTGTGTGGAGGAAAGAGGGGAAAAAACGGAGGCTAAACTTTTAAAGCCCAAGAAGACTATTTGTACTGTGGAGATAATTTTAATTGGAGAAATATAAAATGACAGAAGGAAGATACTTTTGAGAAAACCTTTTTTTGTGGATTTAAAGTTATTTTTTGATAGTTTTGACAATCAGCTGCTGAGAGTATATTATGGAGTGGAAAGTGCCATCTACTGGAGAAAAGAAAACATTGCAACAATTTGTGGATTGTAAGAGAGAAAGTACAGCTGTCTGACCTTGAAAACTACATGGATTTGTTTTTCTACAGTTGCGGATGACAATAAATTTTGGAATTGGACTGGATTGGACTACTATTTTAATAGGATATAATAGAATTCAAAAGAGAAAAAAAACAGAGACTATATGGACCTTATGTTTTTAACTGAGTGTGATACAATATAAAAAGTTTAAATGAGCAATATGGAGATTTGGATGTATGAAGAATTATTTTTTATGTTAAAAAATGTGTGTGAAACTGTAAAAGGCGATAAAAAATCAGAAACTGTTGGAATGTAATGATCATGAAACAGAAAAAGAGTCAAAAATTTTGTTGGAATATACAGAGCAAGAAACAGGCGAGGAGGTGGTAAAAAAGACAAATGAGGAACAAGAAAATAACATGGACGAAAAAGGGATTGAAAGCAAAAAACAACTTGAGGATTTCACTGGGATTTACAGTGGCAAGAAAAGAGCTGAGAGAGGGGAATATTATGCAAAAAAGAATCATTTAAAGGGTAAAATGGGAAATAGTGGGAAGAGACTAGAGAAAATTGGGGGGAAAACCACACAAATAATTAATTCAAAAGAGAGAGAAAGGACTCAGGAGAAAAGATATAAGATACATAAAAAGAAAAAAAAGAAAAAGAAGAAGCTAAGGGAATTGGATAAAAGGAGAAAAATAATAAGAAGTGGAATTTGTGAGAGTTCAAAGGAAAATGGTTAAAAAGGGAAGGCTGGTGGAAAGAAAAAAAGAAAATAAGGTTCATATTAGTAGATTTACGAAAACTGTATCAATAATATCAATGTTAGATAGTAAATTAAGTTAAAAGTTTATGGTAAAATAGATTTGTAGTAATTAAGATATATGATGATGTATTTTATTTTGGGCAAAACAGATTTAGTAGAAAAATGGGATGGGAAATTTGATACATTTTAATTGGGGATTGTTAATTAAATTAAAGGGTTTCTATGCAAGATTTGAGGATATAGGTGTATATTGATTAAAGTAAAACAGAACAGCAGATGGAATGTGAAAAAGTAATTTGTTTTGTGTTTAAAGACAACTTAAATCAAATTAAACTAATTAAATTATGAGAAGGAGTTGAAATATAGTGGGATAGAAAATATGAGAAATGTATGTAGTAAATGGGATAGTTAATTGATGTTATTGTAAGCGATTAGGAATTTATGGCGATTAGTAATATTATGTATGTATTAAAAAGGAAATAAGAAATATGTAAGGAGAATATTATGGCTTGGAACTGAAACAGAGAGATGATAATGAAATGGATTATGTATATGGAAAGTTATATAAGATTGAGCCGGACAACACTTTGTTCATAAAATATGTGATGCTTGTTGGAAAAAATAAAAAAACTTTTATGGAAAAAAAAGAAGCAATGGGTGGAAACCAGGGGTGGGTTCTAAGTTACCTCGCTGCCGGTTCGCTTCCTCCCGCGCTGCATGGGCACATCTCGTGGGTGTGCGTGCACTTCGCGTGCATGCGCATGCGCATGCGCAGTGCCGAAAAATCTGAAAAATCCCCCCCCAAAAGCCAAAAACAAGATGGCGATGCATGTGCAGTGCCGGAAACTCGGCTTCTATGCATGCGCAGAAGAAAAAAAAACCGGGAAAAAATCCCCCCCCCCCAAAAAAGCCAAAAACAAGATGGTGCAGTGCCGGAAACTCAGCTTCTGCACATGCGCAGAAGAAAAAAACCTGGGAAAAAATTATTTTTTAAAAAAAAAATCCAAAAAAAAAGATGGCGGGGCCCACGGACTGGCACCGACAGAACCGGTTCCGTGACATCACCGTGATGTCACCAGCGGGTCGCTACTGGTTCGGGTGAACCGGTGCAAACCGGGAGGAACCCACCTCTGGTGGAAACTAATCAAGGAGAGAAGCAACTTAGAACTATGGAGAAATTTCCTGACAGTGAGAACAATTAATCAGTGGAACAACTTGCCTCCATAGGTTGTGAATTCTCCAACACTGGAAGCTTTTAAGAAGAGATTGGACAACCATTTGTCTGAAATGGTGTAGGGTTTTCTGCCTAAGCAAGGGGTTGGACTAGAAGACCTCCAAGGTCCCTTCCGACTCTGTTATTCTATTCAATAGCGCAAAGCCCCGTGCAAATCAAGATGACTCTTTAGAGTTCTAAACAATCTTAGCAATTAATTGATTCCAAAGCAGCTAAGGAGAGTTCACTCATAATTTCCTCCAGAGTGAGTACCGGTCGCATGTGTTTCTCTAAGCAAAAGAATAAAATAAATTTATCTGCATAAAATATGCATGTACTGATTTATAGGTATTGATGCAAAGTTAGAAACTACAGCTCATGGGACTTATGCCATCAAAATGTTAGGGAGCTGCACAGGAGCCCTTTTTATGAATGAATGAGGTCATGCTAAAAACATGCCATTCATGCCCAAATGCATATTTCTTTCATTGCTACTTGTTTGGGGACTGAGTGTGTTTAACCAAGTGACCACAGATTAAGAAGCTGCTCTTTCTTACTATTTCCTATTTTTTTTTCACTTGCAAGAAAAAATGTATTACAGTCAAGTCATTTCAATATTTTGAAATAACATTGCATTTTCCAAATAATTAAATGAAAGAATCACATAACTGAAAATCACAGGGCACTTTCCTCTGCACAAAATATGCTCTGGTAACTCATTTTTTAAATGTCCTTTCTCTCCAGCTCCTAACTGAAGCAGCTTGAAGACTTCCTTAGCTGTTCCAGCTTTAATGTGTTTTTCTCTCTCTTTTTCAGACATTCTTAGGTCAACTCACCTTGGGTTTGAGGGAGAAAATAGGGAGTGCTAAAAATGCCATCATGAGCTCCTGAATGAAAGGCAGCATATCAATCAATCATAGAGGTAAATAAACAGTAATAACCCCTCCCCTTTTTACAACCCTGTAGTTCCTATTCAGGGTAGAGTTGGGGCAACTGGATGGAGCTGAGCATTTACTGGCTGGATGCCCTTCCTGACGCCTATGCAGAGTTTGCAGCAGACATTTTTTCTTTGTGCCTTAGGAGAGAAACACCTGCCAGTACCTAGGATTGAACTCTCAATCTTTTGAATGGGAGGTGAGTGTCTTTACCACTAGGCCATCACACCGCTCTAGAGGTAAATAAACAGTAGCCATGAATAATATCTTGCCTGCTTCATTGATAACTGCTGCTCATGGAGTAGGGTTGGGACCTGACCAGCTCCTTTTGGCCATCACTGTTAGGGTCTTCTACAGGTATAGCCCCCTCTTTCTGCAATCACTGGCCTTTGAGCTTAGCTTGTAAGAGATGCTGAATACCTCACTCCTGCCTTCATAATGCCAATCTGCCTGCCTGTCTCACACATGTATTTTATGAACACAAATTGACTGATATTTTAAAACAGCTCTAAACCAGTGTTCAGAAGTATCCTAGCTGACAGTTCCCAAGCACAGAAGAATAATACAAGGTGAAGCAAGATGAAGGTTTTTTTTGATGTTCCTGCTTCATGCAGTCCGTCATCCACTCTTGTGACATGTCAGTGAGGGTACTTTTCTATAGGTAGGAACAATAGGTACAAAGGACAGCACCCTTCATCAGCCTTGCTATTGTTGCAGAATGAGGATTAGCAATAGGGATAGCACTATTATCCCGGATAACACATAATTGATGGGTAACACAACCATCTGGAAGATCCCAGAGTGGCTGCAACCCAGTGGCTCACTACCTCAGCATTTTCGCCCTGGGGTCACCATGAGATTTCTCCTTGCACGTGTAGAAGAATTCTCTGCTTTAGACCAAATGCAAGTTACTTGTCAGCAAAAAGAACGATCCATCATTGTCAAATGGTGTCAGCTCAGGACAAACAGTGTTGCAAATCTTTGCAATTGCTTTCACAACCCACAGTACTCATTTGTGAGCCAGTTCAGTATGGTGGTTCGAATGTTGAACCAGTAATCGGGAGACTGTGAGAATTTAGGCACAGAAACTGGCTCAAGGATTTTGGGCAAGTTAATCTTTCAGCTTAAATGATTGCTTATTTGTACCCAGACTATCATTAAGTGTTGTACCTTATGATTCTTGACGAACTTATCTTTTCTTTTATGTACACTGAGAGCATATGCACCAAGACAAATTCCTTGTGTGTCCAATCACACTTGGTCAATAAAAAATTCTATTCTATTCTATTCTATTAACCCAGAGGTACGGAAAAGGAAAGAAAGAAGTCTTACAGTATGTATACCGCACTGAGTTGTACAAAGCAGAAATAAGACATAAATCAAACAACAGTACAATGAATTGAAACCTTGTTCAATGTGGTCACCATATCAGGAAAAGTGAACTTAAAATTTCTAAACTTTGCTGTCACAGCAAAGCCATAACAGTTAATATAAGTAGAAACTCATTAAGGAAAAAATGGTTGGAAACAATAAGCAAAGCAAGTTAGAACACAAGAAAAACCTGCTGAATTGGACTAAAGACCCATTTAAACTGGTATTACAATTCCAGTCAGATAACACCAGGCAATTTATTAGTCTCATGTGCAATTAAGAACATTATTAAACCAATAGATCTTCAAGGCTATTTATTATTTCTCCAAGGAGGCATACTGTTAAGTAAGCATCTGATAAAACAGAGTGCTTCAAGCTTAGGCTTTATTTACCCTTTACATTTTTCGAATCCCAGCTAGGTCTTTTCAGTGTCCCTTGCAAAGTTGGTTCAGGATTGGAGGCAAGTCAGAGTGAGTGACTCTACCTTCCAGTTCCCTATAAAAGTCCAGTTTCAGCTATATTGAAACTGGACTTTTATATGGAGTTGGAAGGTAGAGTCACTCACTCTGACTTGCCTCCAATTCACAGTGTCCACGTGCTTCTCATTTTATGTGCTTCTCTGACAATCCACAGTGTCCACATGCTTCTCATTTTACTCTCCCTCTGCCTTTATTATTATTATTATTTATTATTATTATTTATTAAATTTGTATGCCGCCCAACTCCCAAGGGACTCTGGGCGGCTCACAACAATATAAAAAACCGTTAAAAAAACCATAATAAAAACAATTAAAAACAGTTAAAAACTCATGCATACCATTTCATGGCCGGACCTCGCCAATTACAGAGGCGAGATCAATGGCCCCAAGCCTGCTGGAAGAGCCAGGTCTTCACCGCTTTCCGGAAGGCCAGCAGTGTGGGGGTGGTCCGGATCTCAGGGGGTAGCTGGTTCCAGAGGGCCGGAGCAGCCACAGAGAAGGCCCTCCCCCGTGGACCCGCCAGCCGGCACTGTTTAGCTGACGGGACCTGGAGGAGCCCAACCCTGTGGGAT
>QLTV01002693.1:3679786-3736411 GCA_003457575.1 Thermophis baileyi
GACCCCAGGTTAACCACAAATACCTCCTGCAGGCAAATGATGTTGGTGTTGTAGCCAGCCAGTTCTTTTCCGAGTAAATTTTGCCGGTAGAAAATGTCCAGCATGGCCGTTCCACCGAAGTCCAGCTCTCCGAAGTTGACGGTGGTCAGCTGTGCTCCGGCGGCCTCACAAGCTCGCACCAAGCACAGCAACGCTGTGACTTCAGGAAACATTCTACTCGCTTCTCAGCCAGTGAGCACACAGGCCCAGTTGATGATCAATGAAGGTTTCTTGTTCTTGTCTTCAGGCTAAGGTGAGTTCAGCTGTTTCCCAGCGGCCGCGGCACGTTCCCCCGAAGTCCAGCTCTCCGAAGTTGACGGTGGTCAGCTGTGCTCCGGCGGCCTCACAAGCTCGCACCAAGCACAGCAACGCTGTGACTTCAGGAAACATTCTACTCGCTTCTCAGCCAGTGAGCACACAGGCCCAGTTGATGATCAATGAAGGTTTCTTGTTCTTGTCTTCAGGCTAAGGTGAGTTCAGCTGTTTCCCAGCGGCCGCGGCATACTCAGTCTGAAGATCTATGATATCAGGGCCTATTCTTGCAATTCACTGTTCAGACTATTGATTGTCATGACTGAATGTTGCTTCTGATTGGCTCCAAAGATTCTCACAAGCACAGGAAGATAGATGGCTTTAGATATACTTATGCACAATCTAACCTCATTTTCCTTTGCAACCTTAGTCATTCTACTTACTGAGAGTCATGCTACACTTAAACCAAGCAATAGCCCTATTTGTATTTTTCCTATTGTTCGCAGGGCTTTTTCAATGATCTCCAGGTAACGGGTAGTCTTATTTTATGCATAGCCCAATATTTGTTGTTTTACTCCTTGGTAATGTTTATTTTAAATACCCGTATCCTTGTAATTGTTTGCGATTGTTCCTCTTATAGATGGATGGTATTTTATTACTTTATGCTATTTCACCTTTTGATCTCTGTAAGTTGAGAAGGGTAGACAATAAAGCCATTGTTAGCACCTGCAAGGCAGTGACTATCAAGGTGCAGAACTGCATAAAACCACAGGTACGTGACTACAGTGTCTTACAGATGGGGCTTCATGCATGTATTTGCTCTGGCACTTTTATAAAAAAAGCCAAGAGGTATGTAAGGCATAATTGTATAATCCCAGAGTGCTTTAGGCATGGGCTTTACTCTTTACATTTACAGAAAAGAAAACAATTCAATGAAATACACAATTGGCTACAGGTCTATTTAGACTATACCAAACAGGAGAGAGCAAATGTCCACACAATGACATTCCCCACCCCCCATATGAAAAGGTTTCATTAAACCAGCTGCAGGTATGATCTAAGCCAACTTTGCACACAAAGACTGTTGACTGAATTTCTCAGGATTGATTTACAATTTGATTGTGCACTGATGAATAGATAGGGTTAGAGATTTATGAACATACAAAATAGACAAGGAATAAGATTCCTTTTAAAAAAAAATCTTTCTCTCACTCTCTGTGTAAGTTAAAGCTCCATGAACTCTAATTAGAAGAAAATGAAAGGTTTTTTTTTTTTTAAATAAATGGATATTAACTATTGGATCGTATCCAGAAGGGAGTCATGAATAAATGCCTTTTTTTTCATCATATGAACATGCCATTTTTATTGAGTGGCTGAGGCAGTTGCTTCTAGTAGATCCTGAATGGAGTGAGTGTGAACCCCCCCCCCCACCGTTGCCCTGCTGGACATCTCAGCAGCCTTTGGTATTGCTGACTAGAGTATTTTTCTGGACCACCTGTGAAGGATGGGAGGTAGTGCCATTCTGTTTTGGTGGTTTCATTCCTACCCGAGTGGAGAGATCCAATCAGTGAATGGGAGGGGGGAGGGGACTTTGAGTACTGTATTGATGGAATGCCCCGAGGCGTGACCTTCTTTCCAATACTTTTAACTTTTTCAAGAAGCCACTGGAATAGCTCATTTATAGTTTTAAGATGGGCACATGCACATGATGGTGATACCCAGTTCTGTATGTCTACTGAAGGTTGTCAGGGCTTCTATGAGAACAAACAGGTTTAAAATCAACCCCAGCAAAATGGAGTGGCTGTTGATTCCCAGCCTCTATTTGGGGTGGTGTTCTCCCACAGAGGGCAGGGTAACAACTTGGGGGGGGGGTTCCTCCTGGATTGAAATAGGAGCCACTAAAGATGATCAGTCATGCTTGCAATTGATTAGTGGTATGCTTCTGAGTGCAATGTAAGTGCTGATAGCTGCTTGTCCAACCTGGACACCCAATGAGTTGAAAGTCCTGCCTTATTATTCAAAACAATTAAATAAAAATAATTAACATACCATAGGGTCATTTGTAATTGAACATTTACATTTGAGCCAAAAGATAGAGATTGCATTTTAAAAGAGCCCAGGATTGCCAAAGGTACACCCATTTTTTAAACAAATAAAAAAGAGAGATAGAATTGGCTCTTGAACATTCATGACATTTGGAAAATTAAGGACAACCTCCAGTTCATCCAATATGGCTCTTGGATTAAAAAAAAAAGGATCCCAACCATGTTGTAGATTTAACTGAGTTCAGAAGGAGTACAATATTCCAATATGTTGCAAACGAAAGGAGAAACCAGGATTAAAAACTGCCATTTCATTGTTAAGGTTTAGCTGAACTACTCCTGGTTAGGGCCCTGCATTAGGAAAGGCTCAGAAACTCTTTTAGAATGATTGAGACCAGCTGAATTGAATGAGGAATTAGGTACTTAAATGCACAATGATTACAAAACTGCAAATGATAGTTTCTGAGACTATTATGAGCATATGGGAGTTGCAACAATTGGAACTTCTGGGTAAATGGTTGTTTACATTTTGGAATCTGTCATTTTGTACTGTAGTTAATTATTGTAACTTAAAGAGTCTGTAGGACATAGAAGTGATATCACTGCCTTGCTGAATGTGAGCTTGGAGAAAGCAGCCCTATGCAGAATGCGGGGGAGTCATAGTTGGGAAAGGGAGAAGAATCTTAGAGATTCATAATAATGAAGAAAGTTACAATTTGACAGAAGGTCAAAAAAATTCTATCTGCGTGATAACTGTACCCATAGCTAACAAACATAATTTATCCAATTAACCCAATTTTGTGGGTTCACATGACACACCAAACCACTAACTACCCACATGGGCTGAGTTTGCACAATATGCTAGATTAAAATGTGGCTCGATAGTTTGTGGTTGAGTGTTATGCAAACAATTCAACTTCTGACAGCAGATATGTCACATTCAAGTTTTTGACATAGGGTTGTCCATAGACCGAATGCATGAGGGTTGGAGTTCACTAAACCTGAATGGGAATTGTTGGGAATGTTCATTTAAAAAACAAACAAACTGTCTTGCAAAAGATGAAATGAATCCTAACTTACATAGAGGGACTCCAAAATAATTGGAGAAGACCCAAATCTGTTCCAAACTTAGAAGGAGCCCTTGGCTCCTTTGAGGTGTACATTGAAACATATCTGTGGAAAAAAAGCAGCAAAACAAAGCAGCAAACATACCTTTGAAAAAAAGAAGCAAAAAAATCGTGCTTCTCTTCATCTGGGAGAAATGGCCACACCTATTTGTTCTTCAAGTGCAGAACAAGCTCTCAGTGAAATGGTCAGGCTGATAGAGCAACATGGCTCACTGAGGTGCTTCAAGTCCACAAGGTGAAGCAGTTAGTCGAGGCGGCTTACAAATCTACATCTCCTGGATAAAACCTTATATTCAAGCAATTAACTCTTGTCCTTAAAAGTTTCAAGAGCCAAACGAAAGAAATAAAAAAGAATGGGTTGTTCTTGTACAAAATTGTGAACTTGCAATCAGTTTTGAGAAAGATATCAGATTGGTTTAAGTAGAGTTGTATGGGTGCCATAAGGCTCTGGGTTATGGCAACATAATCTATAGAAAAGCAAGTTGAAATATAATGGCCATCCCAAAAGTACAGAGAGGTCAATATGGACAAATTAACAAAATAAATCCTGGAAAATAATTATGCAACCATATAGGGGAAAGGGGAAATAACTGCTGACTTTAGTTACTGCAAAAATGAATGAAAATAATAAAGTAAACATATTCTAATTTTATCTGGATGCTGACAATACCAGCCTTATACAGTTCCTTAAATATGTTGCTATGCTGATCTCATTGGGATCAAGAGAACTGAATTCAAGATGATGTTGGAGGTGGTGTAACAAAATCCTTAAAATTTCACCCACTCTCAGTCAAGGGGCATCTTGTGTAACTTTGGGAACATTATAACAGCAGTAAGCAATATATTGTGTTCTTCTGGGCCAAGAGAACCAATGTGATTCAAATGATTGGGTGAGGGAGCAGAAGAATGACTCAGAACTATTCCCAGAAACTAAAACCCCCAAGCAAATGCAATTTTTGACAGATACATATCTTCTTGAATAGAATAGAATAGAATAGAATAGAATAGAATAGAATAGAATAGAATAGAATAGAATAGAATAACAGAGTTGGAAGGGACCTTGGAGGTCTTCTAGTCCAACCCCCTGCTTAGGCAGGAAACCCTACACCACTTCAGATAAATGGTTATCCAACATCTTCTTAAAAACTTCCAATGTTGGAGCATTCACAACATCTGGAGGCAAGCTGTTCCACTGATTAATTGTTCTAACTGTCAGGAAATTTCTTCTTAGTTCTAAGTTGCTTCTCTCCTTGATTAGTTTCCACCCATTGCTTCTTGTTCTACCCTCAGGTGCTTTGGAGAATAGTTTGACTCCTTCTTCTTTGTGGCAACCCCTGAGATATTGGAACACTGCTATCATGTCTCCCCTAGTCCTTCTTTTAATTAAACTAGACATACCCAGTTCCTGCAACCGTTCTTCATATGTTTTAATCTCCAGTCCCCTAATCATCTTTGTATAGAATAAAACAACATTCTATATGCATAGAAAAAGATCAGCATAGCTCAGACACATTTATATAACTTCTGTGAGAACCAGGCTTCTATAATGTATTTATTTATAACATTTGAATAGCCACCATTTTAAAACCAGACTCTGGTGGCTTATAAGCTCTTTGAGCTGTGTTGAAAATTAACTCTCTGCCTAATTGAATTTAATCTCATTGAACTGAATGTAAATTAATACACCAATCCCACAGAAGAAAAGCATGCACTCTGCATAATTGGAGACACTTAAAAAACAATAACAACTGCTCACAGATACATCCAATCCAGCTAGTCCTCCAGCTATTGGATAAAACGGTATCATTTTATGGCACAAAACTATTTATTCAGGTGCATTGTCTACCTGGATGTTTTAAGGTAGATGACAACACTTTCTTCAACAATAAAGGAAGACATTGGGACACTGCCAATCTTTTCTCCATCTCCTAATGACAGACAAAACATTGTTGAAATATGTTCTAGCTTTGTAACTTTCCTGCAGAGACAAAACTTTTCCCTAAACATAATACTGAGGGTAAAACACCACCACCACCCTATTCTCACATGCTTGAATCTCCAGGAATCAAAAGCCTAACCATCAAATCCATAAGTCTTCTTGCCATGCTTACAAAACCATCAACAATGCTTGTAAAAAGCTCTACAATTTCATTTTTGTGAGGAACTTCCTAAAGCAAAACCAGCAAAACAAGTTTGGAACTCAAAGGGGGGGGGACCCTTCTCTCTCTCACACACACAAAAAAGAGTTTTGATTAAAGACTACTGAATACTAAACAAAAATATTGGAAAGCTGTCCAATTGAAACCACACACAGAAGAGTGTAGTAATGCAAACCTGAACGCAGCTCACCGTGACACATGGCGTGACTAGAAATCAAAGCAACCAAACCCTGGGAAATTGTCATGAAACCAAGACTCATTCTCTAACAACAATAAACTTTTAAAATCTGACCTTATTTTATATTCATACGAATAAAATCTTTTAAAACTTTTGTAGCTCCATGGGAGGATGGAAGGAAAAGTGGGTTGCAGTGTTACGCTCCTTTCTCAAGATAGTCTAAGCCTCAGTTTTTCAGAGTAAGTAAGTAGTAAGTAGTAAAAAATGCAAGTAGAAAAATAGGGACCACCTTTGGTGGGAAGGTAACAGCGTTACGTGTGCCTTTGGCGTTTAGTCATGCCGGCCACATGACCATGGAGATGTCTTTGGACAGCGCTGGCTCTTCAGCTTTGAAACGGAGATGAGCACCGCCCCCTAGAGTCGGGAACGACTAGCACATATGTGCGAGGGGAACCTTTATCTTTACCTTAAGTAGTAAGACCACACCTAGAATACTGCATCCAGTTTTGGTCATCACACTATAAAAAAGATGTTGAGACTCTAGAGAAAGTGCAGAGGAGAGCAACCAGGATGATTAGGGGTCTGGAAACCGATGAACAGTTGCAGGAACTGGGCATGGCTAGTCTAGTGAAGAGAAGGACCAGGGGAGACATGATAGCAGTGTTCTAATATTTGAGGGGCTGCCACAGAGAGGAGGGGGTCAAGCTATTTTCCAAAGCACCTGAAGGCCAGACAAAGAATAATGGACTGCCATCTGTCAGAAATGGTGTAGGGTCTCCTGCTTGGGCGGGGGGTTGGACTACATGACCTATGAGGTCCCTTCCAACTCTGTTAATCTGTTAAGAGCGTTCTTACCAGATTATAGAAAGCTGAATTTGGGGGTGGCCAACTCTTGACCATCATTATGATTAGAGGTGAATCAGTTCTTCAATAAAGCTTACTTTCAAGCAACCTTGCATAGGACTACAGTATAGACTCCTAATGTAATATCCTATGGTTGGCATGCACATTCATGAAAAAACATTCTTTTTTATTTTCTATTAAATACATTTCTTAGTGCTTAATAAACATCGTGTTGTCTGAGTATTTAATTTGCTTAACAATACAGATCACATTCTTAATCTCCACCCCTTTTTCCCAACCATTGGTAAAATAAATTCCATGTTTGATAATATTCTCCATCCTCTTTCTTTTTAATTTTCAATGTCAATCTATCCATTTCTGCACAATCTAGTATCTTCCTGACTATTTCTTCATCTTGCGGTATATCTTCATTTTTCCAGTACTGTGTGAAAATAATCCTCGTGGCTGTTAAGACATGTAATATTAAATACAAACATTCTTAATAGAGAAGAAGAAATCCTTCCTTCCTTCCTCCTTTTCCTGCTTGCCGAAGCCAAATATATATTATCTTAACTTGGAAGAATCAGCACTAAAATTGTCTTTTTATCTCCTTCTCTTCCTTAGCACAGATCATACATAGCCACAAATGTATACGCTTTAACAATAATGACTGCCCCAAGTTATTCCTCTGTCTCCGACTAGGGATGAGGTGACTCCAGAGGCAGAGTTGGCTCCCTTTCTGAATTGTCTCCAGGGTCTAAAGCTAGGCTTGGTTTCCCACATGTGACTCATTTCAGGTTTGGCCAAAACTGCCATTGGAGGGGGCAAAATGTCAAAGGCATATTCCTCTCTCCTCCTTCCCCACTTATGGCTCAACCTACCCTTTGTGGGCTAACCAGGAACAATGGAGTTAACGGCAATGTTCTGAGCAACAGTGGATAAAATTTGAGGTTACAGGATTTCTTCTGAGTTGTTGTCTTTTCTTAAAATGCTCAAGTTCCATCAAACAGATTAATAAGAAAAAATTATGGCTTAGAGCCCAAACGTATACTTAGAAATAACAATAAAGAGCCTTATGACACCTTAAAGACTAACAAATGTACTATTGTGCAAGTTTTGACGCCAGTAAGACTTTTAGTTGTTTTTTTATGAAAGAAACTAACATGGTTACTCCCTTTTGGAAACTTTGAGGCTTTCCAGATCAGTAGTCCATCGGTTTCTCAAGCTTTTGCAACACCAATTTAAATGTATTTGGAATAGATTTGTGCTGTTTATTTTTCCACATCTAAGCTAATATTCATAGTGTTATAATCATGAGCATAATTCAATTTTGGGGAGACTGTTAGTCAACCAGGTTTACCTTACTTGTTTTTAAGTTGGCCAATAGCTGTCTGCTCTTCTGGTCTCATCCCAGTAGATAACTAAGTTGAGAATTGACAAAAATACCTTCATACCTGCCCTTATAAAAAGGAAAAAAAAGCTAATATTATGCATTTGTCTATATTGGTTTTATGGTGTTTGTGTGTGTATTTTCAGTCAGAAAGGCTGAGGATCTGTACAGGGCAGATCCCTGATAATAAAGCAGTAATATTGCATTCAGAAGCCCTTTTGAGTAGCTATGATCATGGTGGCAAGGGGACAAACCAGCATTCAGAAGTCTTTCCTAGTAGCTGTAACAGTGGCAGCACGACACTAATCTGTGCTTAAAAACATCTCCCAGTGAATTGGTGGATATTTGGCAGAGTAAGGAAGATCAGTAGTGCATATACAATTGCTAAGATATTGAAAGCCAAATCACTATTGGCTCTAGAAATGTAGCAGAGGTCCTCTGAACTTGGATTTCCAAAGGAAAACAGAATTTTCATTATTGGAGGAAATGCTAAGGTAGACATATATCTGGTTATATCCAGGGGTGGGTTCCACTTACCTTCCCTACCGGTTCGCAACCCGTCACATCGCGCAAAAGACCTGGAAATGACCCTCTGCGCATGCGCAGAAGCCTTTGCGCATGCACAGAGGTGGGTTTTTTTGCAAGCTGCGGCGACTGGAGGACCAGTTTGGGAGTGTGGATCGCCAGTCATCGCTGCCGGTTCTGCGAGCGGCGGTAAATTTCCGCTACTGGTTCTAATGAACCGGTCCGAACCGGCAGCAACCCACCACTGGTTATATCCAAAAAAAAAAAGCTTCTTTGTCAAACCAATAGCTGGGGCATTTTATTGGGAAAAAGGCAGTTTAAGTAAATGTTGCACTGAGGAGTTATGCTCTTCTTTTCTACTTTCCCCAATTGGCCTGTTTTCAATTTTTCTGCTGGCAACTGGACTCTTGTGCAGAATTCCCATTTACCTATGCCAGCCACTAGGTTAAATTAAAAAAGATGAATTCCTTTCAGGGAGAAAGCGAGGGACGGGAAAGGGCCATCTGACGATCTCTTCAGTTTTTGTCTTCTGAACATGTAAACGTGGCTGTCTCCCAGCATAGATAATGCACGACATACATACTGCATTAAACTGTTTTCCACAGCCCATCATGTTCCACCTGTGTTGACCAAACTTCCATCAGCTAATCCCAGCTGTCACTGCCTGTGATTGCTGGGGGGAGAGGGAGTCATAATTCAAGATATCTAAAAGGTTAACAGTTGGTGAAAGCTGGCAGACAGGACACTGAGGTTTTTTTTTTGGTTTCTATACATACAGAGATCTACCTGCTGGCCAGAGCTAGAAAAGCAAAGCCACAGGCAAATACAGTTTCTTGTCAAAATCACTCGATTATTATGTCACAATCATTTTATTATTATGTCCTTTTAGAACAGACAGGAAGAGGAAAGCGAGTTTCAGAAATGAGCTACTGAGGAAACGTTGGCAAGCAAGCAGGCACCTCATGTTTTGCCGATTGCAAATTTCTTGCAAAGATCTGAAATCTGGTTTTGCACCATTATTCCTCTTTTGCAGAAGACTCCAACACCTGAAAAGCCAAGTACAATTTACAGGAGGCAAATTGCTTAGTTTCTTGGAACATCAAACTGCCAGCGCATTTTACACTACGGATGCTCATTAACAAACATGGAAAAAACAAGTGGAAAATATTTTCTTCCTTTGCTGGCTTCAGGAATGGAAAAAAAAAAAGATGCAAAAAAAGTCTGACTTCAGCTAGAGTCCTCTGTTCAGCTATGAATTCATTCCAAAGAGAAATAGAAGAAAGCTATGACCTCATCTCATCACTATGCTATGGAACACATATGAATAATCAGTGGACAGGAAGAAAAAGTAAAATTTAGAATGTAGGTGCAGCCCAACCCCTTTTGTCCAAGACATTAATGATTTACTCAGCCTTTGTAAGAGTCCCATTATTTCCCAGGAGTAGTCAGTGACTCAGCAATCCAGCGTATTTTTTTTTCTGATGACTTCATCACATAATTATCCCCAGAACCAGCTACCCCACACCCCTTCTCAAGCTTTAGAAATGGATGACTGGGTTGGACAAACTTCTGGCTGTTCTCCCCTCATACCTTCCAGTGATAACGTGCCATACCACTTATTTTGTGGTTCGCACAGTTAGTGTGAACTTGAATAGGCACCCACACAGTGGAAAGGATACGTATTAACATAAAATACATGCTGTTTTATAATATCTACCCCACAGCTGACATTATGACTTTAGTACAGCAATCATCTAGCTCAGGAAAGTTTATATTCAAAGAATCTCTGAAGGCTATATTGATTTAGAAACCTTAGAGTTCTTGTATGTATAATATAGTTTATATTGATACTTAACCAAAGAAGTGATGGTGTTTGCTTGATAATCCCTTTAAAAAAACCTCAAATGCCTTAAATTATATAGAAGAGGTTCAATAGAGGTTCTGTAGAGGCTTTGAAGAAAACTGACAGTCTATATTTGCTAAGGAGGACTGCCAAGAATTTTTGAGTTATAGGAATGTGTTGAAGATACTAAAGATGACAAAGAGACCAGGTGCATGATGAATACATAGTGATCATAGATAACATCTGATATATGTGTATGTCTTCCCTCCCCCCAAAGTATGCTGTCAACTAGCTGGTCCCCATAAATTTATTGTAAGACAATATTTGGTAAATTGCCAGATTATGATTATTATATTATTTATATTAATGCACCCCTAGTCTTTTTCATTGGTTATCTTAGGGTCTTTCAAACATAGGTTTTGAGTTAAACCAGCAATGCTTTTGTGTGTTTTTGATGTTCACAGAATGGACCAACATCCATCTTTATGATTGCAGCTATCACAGCAACGTCTGTTGAAAGGAAACCATGCATGCCCCCTTCAGCTGGAGCAGATTACACTCCCATCGCCCCAGCCAGTCTGACTGAGAGGTGGGAATTATTGCCCAATTCATGTGGAAGAAGTTTGATTATACATGTTTAAAAGGATGTAAGCATTAATTAAGTTATATCAGAATCATTCCAAGTTAAATTGGTATAGGGCTGTGATGGCAAACCTATGGCACGCATGCCACAGGTGGCACGCAGAGTCATATCTGCCAGCACGCAGGCCGTTGCCCTAGCTCAGCTCCAGTGTGCATGTGTGTGCTGTCCAGCTGATTTTCGGCTCGCGCGGAGGCTCTGGGAGAACGTTTTTGGAGCCTGGGAAGCCTCTGGAGCCTGGGGAGGGTGAAAAATGGGCCTACAGGGAAGTCGGGAAATGGGAGGGGTTGTGCATGCATGCGCAGGGGGCGGGTCAGCACAGGGGGAAGGTCGCACGTGCAGGGGGTGGGGCGTGGGGGGGCATTGAATTATGGGTGTGGCCATGCGCGCGCGATAGTGGGCACGCGTGCGCTTTCGGCACCTGAGGAAAAAAAGGTTCGCCATCACTGGTATAGTGTTACAGTCATCACGGTCTTGGTATTTCAAAACTGCTAGGTATGCAGTGGCTGGATTAGCATTTTTTTCTTCTTCTTTTATTTTAGAAATGCTTAACTTTGCTGTGTTTGCAAAATTTGAAAAGTAGTGGAGAACAAAAAGAAGAAACTTGAAAAGGCTACAAACTAGGTTAGGAGATTCAAAATAAGCAAAGGGAGAAACAAGTTGAAAGGAAGTTTCACAGAGTTGAAATTGATGAATAGAATAAAGAAGGAACGATGACAGGTGGTGTGAAACGTTTCTGCAAAAAAAATGCTACTAGTATACAGTAGGTGTATGCTGCAGCAAAGCTAGCGACTCTTTGAAGGGAAAATAAGATGCTTCCCGATGGGGAAAATGTGCACATCTGGACAATGCAATTACCTGCTTACAACTGCTTGTTCAGATAGACATGGTCAAATACATGACTGGCAACAGAATGATGGCAAGATGCTCACAGTAGCCGTAGAACTAACCTCGTGCACTTCTATTTGACTGCCTTAGGTATTTTCTAAGTAGTGCTATTCCTGAGGAAGGTGTCTGCGGTCTTCAAGCCTGTAGAGTGCTGTCAAGGCAGGATGTAGTGTTAGATCAGTTGGACGTAGTGCAAATTATTTTCATTCACTGTAAGAAAGAATAGTTTGGAGGTATACCTCTATGGTAGCTCCCTATACTTTCTGATCTTGCTGGACCCAGCCAGTCAGAGAACTGCTGCTACTGTCTGCTACCAGATAAGCCTGTCAAGAACCACTAATGGAAAAGGGAATGCCCCAGAGATTTCTCTGCTTAGCCATATCCACTGCAATGCAGCCCTTTAAGTAGCTGTTGCTGATAGACTTACAAACAGAACGTCAGCAATGAAAGACTAGCAGTGTGCTTTTAATGGTGCTCTCACGGTGAAGTCTCCCAAGTATTCTTCATGCTTATAAGTTCTTCTTACCGAGGGAGTCTGAGAGCTCAGATATCCCAGACCTAAATAAATAAACACCTCCCCATCAAGCTTCTGCATTCCATATTTCAGAAAGGATACATTTTAATTGGTAGCTCCCCAGCAACCATGGACTTCAATAAAGAGCCATTCTTTCTTGCACCACCATTGATGCTATTATGTGGGACTTTGCAGACTTAAGATAATTAATACAGGTTGACCTAATGGAGTGGCCTCGAATTGTTACCGATGCCAAGCGTTTGCCATGGTGAATGAGAGGCACATCCAATTATGAAAACAGCAAGGGTTGTTTTGAATAACAGCTGGGAACGGGGATGATCTAATAGACACTTTGGCTAAAAAAAAAAAAAAGTTAGGACTGAGTAATATTATGATTATCCTCTGAGCTCTGGATCGTTCCCATTTCATCCAGGGTGTTCTGTTTTTGGATGCAGTCCACTATGACGACTATGTGTTCTACTTTACAGAGGACAGTCCTCTGATTGAAGGCATCCTATATCTAGAAGGTCACCCAATCCAGTCCATTGAAAATAACTAGAAGACAGAACTTGAAATTGACCAATTGTGTCAATTTCTGTGTCGATTTCTGAGGCAGTGCCTGTCTTGTGGAACACCATCCCCAGAAATCCAGATGACCCTGACCTTGCTACCATTTCATGAGGCTCTGAAGACCTGGCTGTTTCTCTAGGCCTTTGGGTCAGATTAGGCAAGCTCTTTAGTAGATGAGATTTTAGGACTGGACCATATTATTGCCTCAGGCATCATGGGTTATTCTTTTTAATTGGTATAGTTTTTAAATCCATTTCTGTGAGATGGGTAGCCATATAAATAATTGATCTGTATGGACAGCAAGAGTCAGCAGACTCTCGGAGCATCATTGTCTCCCACCCCACAGCTAAATGTTTGTATTACTATTTAAATTATAAATTATTTTAAAATTACACCTATAGATTCATGTTTGTTTAGTTAATACAAATCATTATCCTTTTTTTATCCCGTCTTCCTTTTGGGCATGTGTGTTGATTTTATCATTTACTTTTTCTTAGCACCATCAAGTAGCCATCGTAGGCCAAGCAAATTGGAGGACCATCAAAACATTATTTTTTTTCTGGAACGGAAAATTTTCTCATTCTAGTCCTTGTGCCACTGACAATATCCTGAACTTCAGCCTTTTCTTTTCCCATCTGTCTCTATGATCTCTCTCAATTTTAGTCCATTTCTTTGGTTCCCTCTTTGTATTTAAAAGTTAGCCCCTTTATTATGGAAGAAGATAGGTAAAGATTAAGAAGAAAGATAAGGATTGATTGAAGTGGATGAAGCATTATAACTGGAATGTTAGTTTGTGTTTCAAATGCTGAGTTTTTATAGATAAAATTTACAGAGTAATTGGTGATAAGATTATGGAAATGAGAAGAAAATGCAATTAGAAGCTCATGCATATTTAAATTGAATTTGTTGCAAGTGACCCATTGGAACCTCTAAGCACTTACTTCTTACTACCAGATGCTACTGGGTTTCTATAACGCTAACATGCCATTAAAAGCATTTGCCTCTTGATTTTTCTAGGGTTTTTTTTTGTAATTCTTTTGTAACTTGAGCTATGACTGGGTCCTAGGGATGTAGACAAGTAGTCTAGGTAAACAAATAAAAACAAAGTGTAGTGTTGTTTTTTTGGATTTTATAAAGAAGTCATCCAGTGATATGCCAGTGTGAAAAAGTAATTGCCCTGTAGGGTCACTAACAGGTAGCATAATTTTCACTTCAGTTAACTATCCTGAGACTTGATAAACTGACTTTCACACTGCTGAGTGGGAATTTTGGCCCACTTCTTTATGGCAAGCTGTTTCACTCCGGTATCATTTGAAGGCCCTCTGCCCTAAAGTGTTCATTTCAGGTCCTGTCAAAACTTTTCTAGGGGGTATAGATTTAGACTTTGACTTTGAATCTTGAACATCTTCTTCCATTCTCCGGTGACTTGTTTGTATTCTTGGGATCATGATCTTGCTCCATTGCCCACTTCAGCTTCAGTGGATACACAGATGGCTTAATATTGTGTACAATTCCTTGATGTAAACCAGAATTCATGCTTTCTTTACTTTAGTGACAACAAGTTGTCCAGTTCTTGAAGCAGCACAGCATCTCCAAACCGTGACACTACTACCTCCACATCTGACAATTGGTATGAGGTTCTTACTGAGGAGCACAATGTTTGATCTCTGCTAGATATAAACACTGCATATAACCACCAATTTTTTTGTAACCTTCTGTCTATAGAACGGTAGTCACCCAGGTGCTTTTTAGCAAGCTACAAACAGGCATCGGTATTTTTCTCAGTAAGCAATGATTTCTAGGTTGCTGTTTTCCTGTGAATCCCATTTTTACCTAGTGCTTTTCTGATGGTAACATTATGAACATTGATTTTAGTCTACAGATCCCTGAATGTTGTTCTGTGCTTCTTTGTGACTTTCTGGACCATTTTATGCTCTGTTGTTGGAATGATTTTGACAGGGCAGCCACTCTTGGTAAGATTCACTGTTGTCTCAAATCTTCAAGAGTATGGCCTGATGCGCATGACTAGCTTGCCACAACACAAATATGGTGGGGTTTTTTTTTTTTTTATAAGGTCTCAAAGGCTGGAATGCACAACAGTTGTTTTCTATCCACCCCCAGTACACCAGGAAGGCAATCGTGCCTGTCTTTTTCTGCTGTTTGTCAAAAGAAGTGGGTTTGTGTGTGTGTGTGTGTGTGTGTGTGTGTGTGTGTGTGTGTGTGTGTGTGTGTGTGTGCATATGGTTTTAAATCTGTGTCTGCTCAAGCAGTGCTTTCTGGTTCACCTGCAGCACTTAATTTAATTGTAAGCAAGCATCATTTCTCCAATTGGCTACTAGGCACTTTCATTCACTTGCCCTCCAAAGCCACTTTTCAAATGAAATTCCCCAGTGAAAAGCAGAGCTTTTTATTTATATTTTTTAAAAAAAACCAACACGTTTACTGATGAAAAAGTGAAAGGATAGACCTGCCTTTTTATTTATTTTATTTTATTAAACACAATCACAATCACTCCACGTACATATGGAAACGTATCACTAGTTTTTTCTTTCCCCAATTACTTGTATAAATTGGGAACTGTATTGTCTTGGATTTTCTGTTATGGATTGTACCAGTAGAGGTTAAACCAATTTTGTTGTATACATGATGTACAATGACAATATAGGCTATTATTATTATTATTATTATTATTATTATTATTATTATTATTATTATTATTATTATTATTATTATATTTGTATGCAGCCCATCTCACTCTGCAAAGTGACACTAGGCAGCTTATACATTCATTTTCAGCTCAAGTGGTAGGGAAAAAAAAGGTAAAATGATTATATATTTTACTAGTTCAAGCTGGGTGCAGAAATTCAGGAAGAGGTTGAAATCCAGATAGGAATTTCTTAAACTAGCTTCATGTGCAATCAGATTATATGTGGAAAAAAAGCAGTTTAAGACTGCAGGCAAAGTTGAATATTCTGTGGCCAATGCAGCTCCAGAGCTTTAGAAATCATTTTATAAATTTTCCAGACCAAGAAATACCGATTATTTTTTAAAAGGTCTTCAAAATTATATTTTGAGTCTCTAGAATCTCTGTAGTGAACTTTAATATAGGGCAGAGCTGGACGAAACATGACTTTATTATCCTTAAATTGAATGGATTGCATTAGAGGGCTGATTTTTTACAATCGACATATTGTATGCAGAACTATTTGTTTTATAACATAACTGAAGAAGCTAACATTGTTATTGGTTTCTTTTGTGTACCAGTAGCACCTACATAAAGCTCTGATAACATTCACTAGAAAAGATTTGTAAAAATTCGTAAATCTGAAAAGGGGGCAAATATTTTTTTGCTCAATTTCATTTTTTTCCCACTGCCTAGATTCCCCTGCACTGTTCTAACTACAGATTGGCCCCCAAACCATTCTCAGGAGGGATTAACCAAACATCATTATATTTTGACAGAGCAGCCATTCATTCTTACTCCCAGAAGTTCTATTTACTGTTCTACAAATATATACTTACTTCTTGAAAACCTCCATTTTGCTCTCAGCTGTGCCGTAAAGGTAGAAGCTTCAGATTTATTTCAGACCTCACTAGATCTATGCAGGGGCCCACACAGATTTCAGGCTTGCAGAATCTAATTTGCTTATGTATTTGTTTTAGCAAACTTCAAGAATCTATCAACCAGTGTCTCTACAAAAATAAACAAAACACCATAAATCTGGGTCCAGGATGTTTGTTCTGTATACCAGAGCAGAATGGATTTCCCTGTCATTTTACGCAAGAATCAGCTCCTGGTGATTCTCAAATTGTCTTCCATTTCAAGAGCATAATTTGACAGAGGGGAAGTAATTTTGTTGCTCTAGTTAAACAAGGAATCAGATTTCCATGCCAATCAGCTACACAACACTCAGAACATTCCAATTCATAAATCCAGGTCTCTGTTTTGCCCATTCTGTCCTTGAGTATTCTTCATATCAGTGGGAACATCTGATGCCTTAATATATATGGTGGCCTTAGTAATACTGATCTCGGTCCCACATCCTGAAATGTTGCTGCAGAATGTTGCTTTGGCTAATGAAGACAATGCATTTCTTCTTGAAGTCATTAATATATCACACAATAATGTAGCTGAACATTTCAATCCACCCTTATTCTTTGTGTCAATATTACAACTTGGGGAGGGGGAAGGTAATCCCTGTAATCCCTGCAAATTTGTAATAAACACTTGATATAGATGGATAAAACTAGTAGTACAGTAAGGTAAGTCCATTTACAGGGAGCATCCTAGTTATCTGTTCCTTTCCTGTATTCAATAGTTAATTTTACAAATAGTTGGTCTCAAAACAGGTGATTTAATGTGCCCAGAAGAATTCACCAAGTACATTTGGAGTGTATACAAGACAACCCAAGCTTTAGAATACATTGGCCTGAAGCATTTCAGGTTGCAATGTAGATAGTGTAGTCCAACTTTGAGAAGACTTTCATTAAAACAAGATGAGGAAAAAATGTTACTGTATTTTCCCATAATGTAGCACAGAAGAAAAATCACAAACAGCTGCATTTTTATTTGTATGAGATGCAATATGAAGATAGGTAGAATTATGCAGGGCTGAAGCTCCCTAAATTTCAAAGAAATCAATGTAGAGTTTCTTTGAGTTACATTTTCTTCATAAATAAAAGTACCAGTAACTTTATTCTTTTGTGAGAAGAGTTTAATTTTGCAGCCATAGTAGTTCCTATGGTGGGAAACATTCATTGCACTGCAGAGGATCAGAATGAGGAAGAGAAGCAGCAATGAAAAGGAAAGGTTTTGCTGTTTTCAGAAGGTGGCAACAATTATTGAAAAGACCTGAGGTGGAACTCGAGGGGATTTTGCCCCCCCACCAAATACTGTGATTAGATATCAGTACTGTCTAATGCTGTGGTATGTAATTGGTATCGGTCTGATTTGAGGCACACCTACCACTAACTATGTCCCAAAGGTGCTTTTTCAAGAGGCAACTGGACTTTCTGGTTTTTCTTTGAAGACTTTTTGCTTCTCATCCAAGAAGCTTCTTCAGTTGAAGCGCCCCCTACTATTCAGTTGAAGAAGCTTCTCAGAGCTGGAGAAGCTTCTTGGATGAGAAGCGAAATGTCTTCAAAGAAAAACCGGAAAGTCCAGTTGCCTCTTGAAAAAGGACCTTTGGGACAACCATGACCTGGATGACTGAGAATCTCTATAGACATCTACCACTAACTACCCTACCTCTGTTCTCTACCGTGATGAATTAGATAAATGCCTTGCGGTATTTCTTTTGAGGAAGAATTGCCTTTTGGGTGACTGTGGGCTGTGTGTACCTTTCCGTATCAAAAGTCATGATGGTTCAACACATGTTAAAAAAAAAGGGTGGTGGTGGTGGAGCTTCAATTGCACAGGCCTGTCTATCATTATTGCTTTTTGAATACCCTGATTGCCATGACAGAGTTTTGTGCAGTTTGCTAAGCTTCAAAGAAACAGATGAGAACTTGTTTCTTTATAAGCTGCCCAATTCCATTACTCTATAGCCGTGATGGGGAACCTATGGCACGCCCATATCGGTGGGCACGCAAGCTCAGGTTCGGCGCGCATGTGTGCGCCGGCCAGCTGATTTTCAGGCCTTCTAGGCCCACTGGGAGTCGGGAAACAGGATGTTTCCAGCCTCCAGAGGGGGTGGGGAAGGCCCATTTTTTGCTCTCCCCAAGCTCCAGAGCCTTTCTAGGAGCCTAGGGAGGGCAAAAACGGCCTTCCCCACCCCGTCCTCTGGAGGCCAGAAATGTTCAGTTTGCCGACTTCCGTTTGGACCATGAGTCCCATTTTTTTTGCTCTCCCCAGGCTTCAGAGCCTTTCTAGGGGCCTGGGGAGGGCGAAAACGGCCTCCCCCCCACCCCCCCCGGAGGCCCTTCGGAGGCCAGAAATGGCCCATTTCCCAACTTGAAACGGGCCATTTCTGGCCTCCGGAGGGCCTCCGGGGGGGAAGGCCATTTTCGCCCTCCCCAGGCTCCTAGAAAGGCTCTGAAGCCTGGTGAGAGCGAAAAACGGGCGTGCCATTGCATGCCGGGAGCAGGGGGGGTCACGTGCGCATGCACGGGGGCGCGCGCATGGAATTATGGGTGTGGGTACGCACGCGCGTGACCCCCCCCCCATACTCCCCCCTTTTGGCATGCGAACCAAAAAAGGTTCGCCATCACTGCTCTATAGAGTTGTGTGCAGGCCAAAATCAATACAGAGTGGGCTTAGGCTTACTCTTTCCCCTTTTTAAAAACTCCATATATAACATTATTTTCATTGAAATAATCCCAGAAATGCCCAAATTTAAACTCTTTTCCATTTTTAAAATATATGTATTAGTTCAGAAATTATAAGCATTCCCTTCATGCAATTTACATTATCACTTTTTTCTTTTTTTAAAAAATAACTATATATTACAATATGATACTTTCTGAAAAATTAAATGTCGGGCACAATGTATTCTTAATATTACTTTTCTCAGAAATATTCAGATCAGAGAATTTAATTAAAGTACTACAAAATGATTTTGTGACATGCATGAACTCCACACACACACAAAACCTCACCATTTATTGAAAAATATATATTTAAAGACCAAATGTAGCAGTAGTAGTGATAGATTATTTTCACTAAATATGTGAATTTATATTTCTCAGACCCTTAGTCCATACTATGCTTTATTTTGCAGTGTATTTCTTCATGAACGCTCTGGAGTTTTTGTCTTCTGCTTTGTCATCTTTGTGAGACTGCACTGAAGTCTCATCAGCGGTATGTGTTATGGCATCAAGAGATGAGAGACTTGGCTCTCTTTGTATCATTTGGAAAAGCTCTTCTAGTTTTTAATATTCCATTCATCATATTGTGGATTACACAACAGAGGTTGTATATCTTCGTTCTAGTTTCTACAAGCAGAATTTATCTATGGTACTTTTTTCTGTTAGCATAGTATTTCCATCTGACCCTCTGATCTTGTTCAGAGGAGATTCAGCTTTTGATTTCTATATATCTACATAATTTCTGCAAATTTGCTTCATTTCTAGGTTTCAAGTTTTAAATGAGTACATCTGACAAATAAACATTATGGTGCTCTATATGGTTACTTTTTTAGCTTTGAATAGTTGTAAGATAAAAATGCAATGTTCTGCTCCCCCCCCCCTGAATTTTGAGAAGCCAGTTTTTCCTTTTGTTGTTGCTACAGAAGGTCATCTAATGAAAAACTTCAGATAAAGATTTGCATAGTGAGAATCCCAGGATATTTAGCTTTGTCACATGAGTATACTTCAAACTATTACTTGACTGCAACAGGGCTGCAACCATCCAAATATTTACTGCTCTCTGAAAGTATGAAAGATTTCCCAGAAGACTGATTGCCTAGATCTGTATCATTCATATTCATGGTAACTGCAGTATGCTGTACACTATGAAATAGTGAATGATTCAGGAATCTGCCTTTTCGGGAGATTATATGAAACAGCTGTTTCCTTCACTGCTTTTTCATTCACGATACAAAAAAAATGAAACACTCTTCATTTCTTTAGGGGTTCAAAATAATGCACCAAAATATATCCATCAGACAATAGAACTCTCTTAGATATTTTTGCTCCAGAACTCTGTTATACTAAGTGGAAGATTAACTTAGAGAGCTGCTAAGATGGCCTGCTTGAATTTTCTCATCTGAAAACATGCTTGCTTCCAGGGACACAAATAAGCCAACATAGTGGTTAGGACCTGTGGCAATATTTGCATATCATGGTAGGGGAACTCAATATAGCAATTTCCTCCATTTGCCTGCACCAATTTTAACAACATCCTTTTTTCTTCTGAAAGTTGCTCCTTAATTAAATGTATTATTTGTCATTTATAATTTTGTGAAAAAAAATATCCATGCCTATTAGGACTTTGTGAATTTCTGTAAATTTTGACTGCTGAATGTTAGTAGAGCTCAAGTGGGTCCCATAAAGACAGAAAAAGAACTAATTGTAGTAAACTTAGTTCCATCATTTCTATTATAAACATATTGTTCAATCATGTGTTGGTTAAAAAAATAACAAGTCCCAAGTTTAATCAGTTCAATTAGGGCTGGTTCTGGGAGTACTTTATAAGCAATCAGGGCTGGTTTGGACCAGTTCTCCCTATGTGAATTTCATAAAAAATCTCATTGCAGTGAAGTTCTTACCATACCAGTTCTAGAACCCTGATAGTGTTTGTGTCAGAGATCACAATACATTTAGAAAAATCTGAAAGAGGCTAAATACTTTCAGAAAACAGTATGCTCTCTTTCAAATTTTCCCTCTTAGTTTTTGCTAAAGACCCAAAGGGAGAAAAAGATGGATGAAGGAGCAGGCAGTTGAAATACTATTTTTGTGGGTTAAAGCTGGCTCCATGTTTTCTCATGGAGTTCAGAGACAATTATAATTTCATCCCTCTGAAGCTATGATTTTAAACTCAGAATCCAGAAAGTGGCAGGCACACCAATCAGAGCTACCTTTATTCCAGACACCAAGATTTAAGCAGTGCAGATTAAATGAGAAATACATTCAGAAAGATTACAGTGGGGAAGAAATTTGGTCTTTGATAGAAAAATTCCTCTACAGTAGATCATATTCCTCAATTTAGCAAGTTGTAATCTTCTTGAGTTCATTGTTAAGAGATGCAGGATAATCTGTTAACACAGAAGGGCAAAGCCTACTCCATTTACAGGATGCTAGATAGTCAGTGAAGGCTGCTTTGAGGAGGATGTCAGAAAATTAGAAAATCATAACCTTGGGTGTGTAGGAAGTTAGCACCTACCCCCCTCCTAGAGGAATGAAATATTTTAGGAAATATTAAAAAGGCAGAATATTATATTTCCCTGGATGAAAAATGGAGGAGAAACATGTTTTTAGGCAGGAAACAGACTCACTCTTAATAGCCCCCATCTTTGTCAATGGACCATTAAGGCCAGAGCAAACTCACTCATTCCCACCACCTTTGTCAATGGGCAGTCTATTCTACATAACAAGGATCTACAGGAAGAACCATAATAGGAATCCCAAAGCCACCTCACCACATGGCACCTGAGAAGATTACATCAGCCAGACAAAAGCCTACAAAGTTAGCTAAGACCCCCGCCCCCTGGGAGTCTGACAGCCGGCATTTGCAAATCTACATTTGCAACCATCTTTTTCTTGTACACATTATACAATATTTTTCATCCTCATTTCTTTGCAGCACAAAAACCAGCTTCTTACATGCATTCTTGCACCATCCACACAGAATCCTTTCTCATATTTCTGATAAGCAGAGCTCCACACACTAGATTGTGTTCCAAGCTGCTTTCACATCTTCTTTCTTTACATCCACCTCCTGCTCACTCAGTTGGGAAACTAATGAATTTTTTAAAAAAGATCCATACTTTCTCTTCCCGAGGCCATTCTATTTTCATTCACCCCTCTGTCGCTTTCTTCTTCTTTTTCAATTAACCAGTGGAACGGCTTGCCTTCAGAAGTTGTAGGTACTTCATTACTGGAGGTTTTAAGAAGAGACTTGTCTCAAACTGTATAGGTCTCCTGCTTGAGCAGGGGATTGGACTAGAAGACCTCCAAGGTCCTTTCCAGCTCTATTCTGATTGATTCTTCATATCCATATTATCCTACAACCCAGTGGTGAAATTTGAAAATTTTCCCTGCCGGCTCTGTGGGCGTGGCTTGCTGGGCGTGGCTTGCTGGGGGGTGTCATGTGACTGGGTGGGCGTGCCCAACTTTTTTTTTTACTTTTTAAAGCATTTTTCGAACCAGTAGTTAAAAAATGCTAAAAAAAGTTTTAAAAAAGTTCTGATGATCAGCTGTGACAATCAGCTGTGCCCGCGATCGTCGGAACCTTTTTTTTAAAACCTTTTTAAGCATTTTTAACTACCTATTCACTGGAACCGGTAGTAAAAAAATGCTTTAAAAAAGTAAAAAAAAAAAAGGTTCCGACGATCGTGCGGCACAGCTGATTGTCACAGCTGATCATCGGAACCTTTTTTTAACTTTTTAAAGCATTTTTTACTACCTATTCGTCGGAACCGGTAGTAAAAAATGCTTTAAAAAAGTAAAAAAAAGATTCCGACGATCAGCTGTGACGATCAGCTGTGCTGCGCGATCGTGGGAATCTTTTTTTTTACTTTTTTAAAGCATTTTTTTACTACCGGTTCCAACGAATAGGTAGTTAAAAATGCTAAAAAAAGTTTTTAAAAAGTTCTGATGATCAGCTGTGACAATCAGCTGTGCCGCGCGATCGTCGGAACCTTTTTAAAAAAACCTTTTAAAGCATTTTTACTACCTATTCGTCGGAACCGGTAGTAAAAAAATGCTTTAAAAAAGTTTTAAAAAGGTTCCGATGATCGTGCAGCACAGCTGATTGTCACAGCTGATCGTCGGAACCTTTTTTAAAAACTTTTTAAAAGCATTTTTTTACTACCGGTTCAGGTGAACCAGTAGCATTTTTACCCGAACCGGTAGCATTTCACCCCTGCTACAACCCTATGCTATTCTGACATTCTGGACCTCTTATTATCCTTTTCTAAAAGAGGAGGGGATCCTTCAAGTCAATGTTTGACTCCTGGCAACTGTCTGGACTAGTCCCTGTGTCAGAGTTCCAAGTAATAAATCCATATCAAGCAAAACTCCAAGGCCAGCATATTCCTCAAAGAATAGCTTTATTGGAAATATCATATTGGCACAGATCTGGTGAAAACCGACTCTGAAGACTTCCACGTTTTCACCTAATTAAAAGTAAAAGTTTTTCTACTTTCTCAAAACAATCAGTCACATGGTCCAATCACAGTGTGGTCTGGCAACCGGGTAGCATCACTCTGCCTTCTTCCGACCAGGTGTGAGAATGTCCTTGGTTCCCAAGAGAAAATATATGTATTTTTTTGGCTACAGAATCCCCTCTATCTCAAATCCCCCATCCCTATCCCTCAGGTCCGGTGTGGCAACCCTGAAGCTGTCAAAATGGCTTCGGTTAGGTCAGCTTCAGGGTTGACACCATGCAGTTTCCCAGACAAAATTTGGTTTGCTTTCTCCATGGGCTAAGAGAGAGAGGGACTGCATATTTCCAGCACACTTTGGTCAGGCCAAAAGTGGAACAAAGCTCAGTTGAGCTCATGCTATTTTATGTAAGCTATGCAAGTTAGAATCACTAATCTAATCTTGCAAGCCAATATCCCACCAACTAGGAAGCATATGCAGCATACTGACATATAAGGAGGAAGCGCAACAATTCACACTCATAGTATCTGCTCTTTGTGTGAAGTAACTAGCTTTATTGTAACTGCAGATTTCATGTATAGTTCCTAAAGAACTGAAAAACTGTATTTTTGTATTTAGATTGGGCTTAATGTTTAAATAGAAACATACCACCAGCAAGGTTGGTAAGGTAAATTTTAAATAGATTATATTTCAATAACTCTGTTAAAAGACAGTAGAACATTATATAGCCATTTCAAATCATGCTCCCAGTGGGGAATGCTCTTTTGCTGTTGGTTTTTATCATGGTTGCTCAAACATTTTGCTAACAACCTATTTGACATATTTTTAAGACAAATGTTGAAGCAAAATGACTGTACTTTTATTTTTCACTGAAAAGCATCAGCGACAGAAATATATGTGGCCTCATTATGTAAAAATGTGTGAAGATGTGCTTGAGATTTAATGTGACAGGCATTGGCATAATTATTCTACTGAGCTCTAATCCCATTCCCTCATCATCTTCATTATTATCACCTGCAAATTCCCAACAGACTACCAGTTAATTTATAAAAATCTGACAATTCTGGCGCAAAGCAGACTAGACAGACACTGTAACACTCTAGCCTTGGACTAGATAGGGATGCAAAAGAAATACGCGAGGGATTTCTTTTCAAGTGCAGTGGCAGGATCTCCCGAAACACAATCTGTCACAGCATGGACAGGCACATAATTCAAAGAGTCTGTCAACATACATCTTGAAATATTTATTGGCTCCAAGTTGCACACAAAAATATGAATATTTGAGAAAGTTGGATTCAAAAACCTCACACACAAAGAAAACTAGCAATATGTTTTGTGTAATAGTGTGTGATAATTATATATCAATGGCATATAATATATGTATATGAAGGTAAAAGTTTGTACATTAGGAAAATATGTGTACAAAAGGAAAAGCGATATAAGGCAATTGCTGCATTGTGCTTTTTTATTAAAATCTCTAAAGAAATTTGAAAGAGTAAAGTTTGAATAAATGTTGTGTTGATATCTGAGGGTTTTTTGCCCAAACCATTCATGCCCTGCAAAATGAATCTGCTGTCATATGGCAGGTAGACAGGTTTTCATAAATGAAGTATTTGAACAGCTCCTTTGCTATTCTGTAAATACCCAATTGTTTTTAATGGACCATATGTAAAGAGAATTAACTTTTGGACTAGTCTAATTATATCCAATTAAATTCATTCAATATAAACAATTAAATAATGCAATTACATTACATTCATTTCAAAAAACCAATGGAGGACAAGAACTGCTTTAGGGAATGTAGAGAACAGCAGATAAAGGAGCATCAGAGGGAAGGACAGGCACTTGAGAAGTTGTGAACTGAAGCACTCTTGCCAATAAACTGTTTCTTCAAACTAGGGTCCTAAAAATTCTCCATTTCTGTTTGCTTGTCCCAGGATACCTTTGATGGTAGAAGGGTGAAGGATGGCTGTGATAGAAATGGCTACCTCATAAAGGTAAGTTGCTCCCAGAAAGACTCGCCTAGCACTTCCTCAGAGAACATTTTGGAATGAGGCAGATCTTTCTCTTCTCTCAGACGTTGTTGTTGGATTTCTGCTGCTAGTTTCATTTGTACTGAATAGCAAAAATTTCTTGTACTTTTAGTTTACCACACTGATGGGAGAGAATTTATTGTAGGCATTCTTTCAAAAGAGGAAAGCATTCCTGGATGGAGGGCATTGCACTTAGTTAATTACAAGTGGCTAAAGGATGTTTATGAATGTCCTGTGCTACTCTGTAGAATAATCTCTCCAGTAATTGTACCTTCCTTCAAAATTTTTCCCTACCGGTTCTGTGGGTGTGGCTTGGTGGGCGTGGCAGGGGAAGAATACTGCAAAATCTCCATTCCTACCCCACTTCAGGGGAAGGATATTGCAAAATCTCCATTCCCACCCCACTCCAGGGGAAGGATATTGCAAAATCTCCATTACCTCCCCACTCCAGGGGAAGGATACTGCAAAATCCCCATTCCCTCCCCACTCCTGGGAGAAGGATACTGCAAAATCCTCATTCCCTCCCCACTCCTGGGAGAAGGATACTGCAAAATCTCCATTCCCACCCCACTCTGGGGTCAGCCAGAGGTGGTATTTGCCGGTTCTCCGAACTACTCAAAATTTCCGCTACCGGTTCTCCAGAACCTGTCAGAACCTGCTGAATTTCACCCCTGCTTTCCTGGCTTCCCATGCTTCAGTGAAGGACATTGCCATTGGACAATTTGATCCAGATGGACTCAAAGTTAGAGGAGACTTCCTGAATTAAAAATTAACTAAAATATAATCATTTCCAATGAATGTGCTCTAAATTAGATTAAAACTAGAACCAAGCTAAAGTTTGGGTATTTGTTTGTTTTATAAGCATTGGTTTTACACAGTTGGCATCCCAGATTTGTTTTTAAAATCTAGTAAAGGCTTTTGAAATAAAGATAAGATGTGTGAGGTATCCACAATGCTGTTTTTTTTTAATCAGAGCTGGATGAACATTTCTTAATGTAAAAGAACACACAGCCACAGGCCAGTATTTTCAAAATGGTTGCATCAGGTTTCAAAAGTTCATGAGATTGCAGTTGGGGAAGGACTTAGTGTATATCACTGGAAATGTTCTAAGCTCTATCCAACTGTTGCTTGTGACATTATGAAATCCATTGATGAGTTAACTGGAGAAAAAGAGTATTTCTCCTATGATCAAATATTCTGGTTTTGAGTGTGGAAAAATGTGATTGTTCCACAACAGAAGCACATCTTTAAGAGAAAGACATCTGGAATCTGTGCAACAAATTATTAACAACTGTGCATTTATTGTGCTATAAACCGAACATCCAAAAAGCTGCTTCGAGGCTCTTGGGAATAGCTGCAGAGCAATCCAATCAGTCAGCCAGTCAATCAATCAATCAAAAATCAGGCTTGTCGATGACAGATCCTTAGATATACACTGAGTTTTCCTTGTTCTGCCCATCTGGTGGTTGAATGCCAACAATTGTGACATGAAGTAGACAGATGTGTCCAAGTAAAGGAGTAATGGGGGCAGATAAGTTAGGCACTGTCAATGAAAATGACTGAAAAGAGGATTGCTGGGTAGAGAAAGAAGAGTGATATACATGTTGGGGGAGGGAGGAAGACATTTCCCATCCCATCAAGAAGAAGTGATGGGACATGCCTAAATAAAGAGGACTGCTACAATTTGTCACGCCCCATCAATATTGCCTACCCTGCCCTTGTCCACCCACATGGTCCCCTTTCCATAGCTCTGGAGGATGGGCTGTGTGCATTTAGAAGGCCCAGTGACACCTACAGCTCACAATGGGAGAGAAAGCTGAAGAAAAATTTACATCCTGGATAGTGATCCTCAAGAGACTTTCTATGCACAGCTTGACTGATGGGATATTAACGGTAGTGGCTACACAGCCTATGCAGAACTTGTCTTTGCAGCTGAAGGAAAGGGGGTAAGTGGGTGGAAAGGCAAAAGAAGCAGGATCTTTCAGACAAATGATCAAAGGCCAGGCAATCCCTGAGGGATGTGGGGAACATGAGCTGGACTCCATGTATGCATAGCCAATTGCAGGGCAAGAGGGAGGAGAACAGAGGAGAGGAGCTCCAGCAAGACAAGAGAGAGAAAAAGGCCACATGTGGTCTGTTTGTCTCTATGATTAAGTCATATTCTTTAGGAAAAAAACCAGCAGTAATTCATTGGCACTGAGACTTACATTCATAATTTTGGGGTGAGTCCAGCAAGAGGTTTGGCTGCTGCAGTGACAGGAGCACATAATATGCAGTCCTCGGGGAAACATACCAATCCCCAGCTGCTAGTCCGAAGAAATGAGCAGGACTAACATGGTGGGTGGCAAAGGAACAAAGTCACAAATCCAACAACTCCAATAGCAGACCTCACTTGGGACCCCTCCCTTAGCATATTTCTCCCTTTCCCCTTCTGCTATTTTCCATACATCACAGGGGGAAGCACAATTCTCAAAGCGTTTCCCTGATTCAGTCTGAGAAAAAAATATTTTAAAAGCCACATATTGCTGTTGGGATCCAGACGGACAGAATTTCCTAAGAAAGCAGTGGAGCTCCTGAGGATGCACACATCCCTTGCCAAGTCTTGCTGCCCCAACACAAAGAATGTTCCCTTCTCACCCAGTTCAGAAACTGAGATGTAGGAGGTGAGAAAGGCAAAGTTGGCACTAGTAGCAGTGGGAGAAAGGTGCTCTGCAAACTCCTTGCTCCATCAAGAGCCAATCAAGTGTGGATGGCCTGAAGGACTTTGTGAGTGTAGAAGAGAGGAATACTCTGCAACGTTTCGGAAGATCCTTTGCTTATACCAAGTATATGAATTTTCTACCTAAACTTGGGAAGATGGTCTGTGCCTAGATCAGATGGGACAAATCCTGCAATCAGCATTCTATTGTTTTTGACCCCCTTTGAACATCACAATGCAAGATATTTTTTTTTTTTTTTTTTTTATATACAATTTTTACATTTTCTTTGTAATATTTCTTAGGACATTGTTTTCTGTTTACTCTGACAATGTTTACATCTTCTGAGAAAGATTTCTCAGGACATGGTTCTCTGTTGACTCTGGCTAGGAAGGAGTTCTCCCATTTCTCTCAAAATCTAACTTGTGAATTTGGAGTGGGAGGGAATGTTCACCCTTGGCTGAGATCTTGCTTCTTACCCACAAGATATTAATACTGCCTTTTCTCTGCCATGATGCAATTTTGTGCAAAGGCAACTGCACTTTAGCTCCTCATTTTCTTTATATATTCTCCTGGCTAGATGGCTGTGTTAGTCAGGAAGAAGAAGAAGCAGAAAAATTTTGTTGCTCTTACTGCGCATAAAAGTTTATTCTTTATTTGTTAGATTAATACCCTGTCATTACTTTTGGTAACTTAAGGCAGCATAAATAGTGCTCCTTCTTTCCACTATGACCCTGGGAGGTAGGTTGCCCTGAGAGAATGAAGTCGCCCAGCGAGCTTCTGAGGCTGAGGGTAGTTTTGAGTTTGGGACTCTCTGGTTTAAGTCCAATCGTCACTATACCACACTGGCTCTTTGAAACATTTGTGCTGAGGTTAGAATCAGCAATCTTCTATTTACAAGTCAATTTTATAAACATTCTCTGCGATCATGGAATTCACCACTATTTCCCAATATAGCTCTGACCATTGACTCTGCTATCACCACCAGGAGGCGCCTCAACAGGTTGTATTGTAGGGCAGGACTGTGTAGTTCTGTCAGCTTGCCAACTGAGACTTGTGTGACATGCTAATGGCCACACTTCAAAAGTGGGTGTAACTCCCCCTAACATCAAAGCAGAAGTTAAAAGATTCTGAAGTTCCACAAATGGAAATTCATAGAAAAACTGAGAGAAACCAAAACAGATGTATACATCCATTCCTAGTGAGGAATAATGTTTGTGTGGAGTTTAATAGGCCATTCTGATTTTCTTTTCTTTTTTCTTTTTACTCGCTCTGGGGATTTCTTCCTGCCATTTTGCTTTCATGTTGTAAATCAAATCAAAAGAAGTGGGAGCTTCCATGCTTGCAAACTTAATAAGAGGAAGTATAATTTTTCTAGTCTAATTATTGATACCATTCATTCGTAAAACCACAGTCGTAGATCGTGTAGTTTTGACTTCCTGGCTTGAATTTTTCTGTATTCCAGCTGAATGTGCTCTGAGTAGGAATTTGTATGTGATGGTATTTCTTTTGGTAGACCATCGTAAGCTGTATTCAGTTATTAATTGAGCAGATGTCAATATTCTTCACACTGCACTGGACTGCACTGGATTGCTGGAGGTGAAAGGGCAGCCTCAGTTTACATCTGATGAAGGACACCATAGCCCAGTAAGCACTTCGTCTTGAATGAATGTGGACCGAGGAGGCTGAGTTTATTCAGCGATGAGCAATTAACACAGGAGACTTCCCTGCCAACTCCAGCACTTCTGCCTTTCATCAGCCAAACAAGGCTTAACTTGAATGGATGTTTTCATGCACTGAGTCAGAGCATAGAGAGGCCTTTGAGCCTTTAGGGCTTCTCTCTCCACTTCACAAACAGATGTGGAGAATGAATGACAAATATGCATCAGCAGGAACTTATTCATTTCTGACTTGATGAATAATTCCAAATGTCATTGGCATGATAATGTTATTCATCTGTGGCCAAAGTGTAAGAGGATGATGGACAGGTGCCTAAAATATCTGCCAGGTTTGGAAAAGGATACAGGATACACTCCCTGTATTCACAGCCCCCCCTTTTTTTCTTATCTAGTGGCATTTGACTCCATATGCCAGTGGCCCCCTACCTTTTGGGTAGGGGGCCACTGGCATATGGTCTGGTTCAATGGAGGGACTGGTTCAATGGACTGGTTCAATGGAAAGAGATGTTCTTGGAGGGGATGTGGTTTCATGTGCTGCCTGCATTCCATGGATGGGGCTTTCGCTTGTTTGTGTGGTCTGGTTTCTGGCATGCTGCAGCCTGATGCCATGTGCAACTTGAATCCAGATCCCTCTTCTCAATACAGAATGCCAGAACTGATAGGTATGGCCATTTCAGCCACACACTATGGAGGACATTTGTTTGTTTATTATCTCCACTCAGTCTGGAGTCAGGCTAAGGTAGATTTGTCCAGAAGCTGCTGATTTTGCTATACTAGCACTAAACTAAAGAACATTTTCCAGGCTGTTGGGAAGAGTGCCAGAACACTGTGCTGGGGATGTGGAATTGTCAAAACATATTCCCACATTAATAATTATAGATGAACAATATTGGCTGCAATGCCAGACAAGGAAGAAGTATATTGGCTACTCTGCTTAAGAGTCATAACTTTTTCTTTCTTACTGGCTTGGTGGAATCCTTATTATTCCTCTGGTTGTGAGGAATTTGGTTTTGAGTTTACACTATTGGGGATGAGGACCTCAGTCCCAGGTTTCTTATGGCTCTATCTGTCACCTTGCAGCACCTTGTATTTTTTAAAGAAAGTTTTACCCATTCTTTTCTTGTACTAACCAAGATAACTATAAGTTATCCATATGACCTAGTAGATCTCTTTGCTTGAAGGTTCCTTTGATCTAAGATGCAGTCCAGTCAAGATCAGGTAGAAAGATTAATAACTGCAAAAAGAGAGCAGAGTGGCCTAGGATAGTAGATCAATAGCACTTAGACTTATATACTGCTTCACAGTGCTTTACAGCCCTCTCTAAGCGGTTCACAGAGTCAGCATATTGCCCCCAACAATCTGGGTCCTCATTTTACCCACCTCGGAAGGATGGAAGGCTGAGTCAACCTTGAGCCGGTGAGATTTGAACAGCCGAACTGCAGCTAGCAGTCAGCTGAAGTAGCCTGCAGTACTGCACTCTAACCACTGCGCCACCTCGGCTCTTATAAAGATCAAGTAGGTATACCAGCCACTGGGCACAATATTCCCCAGCTATATTGTATCACAATTCTAAATTTGCATCTATACTTACAATAATTTAGGACAAGCAAATTGTTATATAACAATATATAATACCTCCCCCCCCCCGGAAGATCAATGTGGATGACATGGAAAATTCTCTTCATTTTATTCCTGCAACAACAACAACAACCATGTGAAATAGATAAGTCTAAGGGAATGAATGGCAACAAGCTTTCATAACTGAGAGCAGATTGGATCAACATTTTAGCTAACACACTACACTGGCTATAATGAAATACGCATACATCTTTTTATCCCCTCTCTTGTAATGCCTTTCTTCTTTTTGTAGCATAACTATTCTAGAAAAAAGCCAATTTGGGGTAGACACAAAGAGATTTAGACACAAGGTCAGCTGGATGACCATGGGCCAATCACTCTCTCTCTCTCAGCTCTAGGAAGGAGGCAATGGCAAACCACTTCTGATATCTTGCCAAGAACACAGCAGGGACTTGCCCAGGACGACACCAGGAGCAACGCTGACTTGAAGATGCATTGGGTACAGAGATTCACTGCTTCCTTTCTAGTTGGATTGTTGGCTTCACCATCTGCAAAGGTTTTGGTACAGTGCTTGAATCCTATTGCTTATTGTTCACAATTCTGCCATTGTGGTTTGCTATCAACTTTCAAGAACAAATTTCAAAGAATCAGTATCTATTGCCTGAAAGGAGGAGGTTTAAAAACAGAGGGAGAAAAAGTAAGGTTAAAATATCCATGATGCTATATTCTTAAGATGCTGTATTTTTATATAAGGTTAAATTTCAAATATTTTGACAATTATTTGGAAATATTTTAGACCATACTGTGTCTTCTTTTCAAATGTCCTACTTACTGTATATGTATACTTATATGTGTGTTCTTATTATGTATAATCAGTTTAGAGCAGTTTCTTTCCCATTTCAAGGCAGAAAAAATTAACGGTAAATTTATTCTGTGATGCCATTCAAAATATTTTTCTTCTAAACCTCCTGGAAGCATTTGGCTAGCCAGTGCGGAATATTTATTTCATTTAGTCATGTGTTAAACTTAATACGTATTCATGTTTTATTTTGTTCCAGCTATGCCTACACTTTTTGGGCATTTTTGAGTTTAGCTCTTGGCATGACATACAAGATTGAAGACTGCCTTCAGTTCAACATATGTGCTTACCTTGCCCTGTTCAACACAAGTGATGGATCAAATATAGATGTATAGGGATGGATTCCCCCTGCTCTTCTCATTGCTGGATGAGGGGACATGATCATAATCAAAGTTAAAATCACTATGGTTAAAATAAGGATGGAAAGTTAATAAAGTACATTGACACAGATTGCAAATAAATAAGAGCTAGATCTATAAAAGTCTATTAGTCGTGTTAGCTACATATAGACATCATGTCCCAAGGCAGCACTTCTCTGCTGACCAGGTAGAGGAAACTGGTTATCTTGGTCATTATAAAATTCCTGAATTCCTAGATGGCCACAGTTTAAATCAGAGGACTCAACCTTATGGTCTCCATCTCTTATCTTTTTCCAATACAGGTAGTCCTTGTTTATCAACTGCCTTCTTTGCAGTTACAATGGTTATGGAAAAGTAACTTTCTGACTCATCTTCACATTTATGATATTTGCAGGTCTGTTAAGCAAAGGAAAGCTGAAGTGTGATGACCCGGGGCTGGGCACAGAAGCAACACAGCTGGAACAAAGGCTTAACTCCCCTTTATTGCTCCAACTTTCCCTCCGAAGTCCAACCATTCACTGCAATTTCATGAGCCAAGCTCTAAACACGCACCTCCAATAGTTCCTGGCTACTATTAGACCAGAGGAGCAGCACAGTTCTGAGAGCAGCCACAGTTCAGGGAATTTGGTTCCAGGGAGTCCTCGTCACGGGAAGAGTTCACTGGGACTGCAGCACAACCCGGAGCAGAACTGTGTTGCTGCGAACTCGCACATAGCCAGGCCAGGCAAGCAAGGCAAGCAAGGCAAGCAGGGCAAGGCAAGCAGGGCAAGGCAAGCAAAGTATCCAGACATCAGATACTGGAAAGACTGGAAAAAGGCAACGCTTGTTCCCGACAAGTGCCCCTCCCAATGGTGTCTCCTTAAATCTCATTCCCCAGGTGAGCCTTGTGAAGAGGAGTGGGGTGCCCTCCTTCCGAGTCGTTGGGTCACCCTGTGCTGATCCCACCTCCTCTCCATTCTCTGTGCTTGGGGATCGAGGGGGAAGGTAATTGCTCATCGCTGGAGCTCCATCGCTCCTCTCTCCACTGCCTGCCCTCTCCTCCCCCTTTGCTTGGTCATCCTGCGCTCTCTCTCATTTGCTGGCGACCCTTCCCAGGCCTGAGGGACTTGGGACTGCTTCATACTGCTCATCCAGTCATTCCTCCGTCGGCCCTAGCTCCGTCTCATCCTCCTCCTCGGACCCAGGCTCTGACGGGGCCATGACATGAAGTAAGATAATAAGCATGGTTGTGGTTTCACATGGTGACTGCTTCACTTTATTTATTTATTTATTTATTTATTTATTTATTTATTTAATAAAATTTGTATGCCGCCCAACTCCCGAAGGACTCTGGGCGGCTAATGAGTTGCTGCTCCCCATTGTGGTTGCTAAACGAGGATTATCTGCATACTTTATTCCCTCTTTATGGGTGCCTTTTCCAGATTATTTTATTGATTATCAAGTGTGCATACTGAGTTAACAGACTTTTGCAAGTTAGCAAGTTTTTCTATGATAGTATACCAAAAAGAGACAAGGACAAGATAAATGGCATGCATATGTATATATGTATATATGTATATATGTATATATGTATATATGTATATATGTATATATGTATATATGTATATATGTATATATGTATATATGTATATATGTATATATGTATATATGTATATATGTATATATGTATATATGTATATATGTATATATTTATATATGTATATATGTATATATGTATATATGTATATATGTGTATATGTATATATGTATGTATATATAAAAATCTCTACGTATATATGTATATGTGTATATATAATTTTTTTTACTGATAAATAAATAAAGAGAGACTAGTATAGATCTATTTCAAGCTATTTAGCTCTCATCAGCTAGCCATACCCTTACTGGGATTTGAACCTGGGCTGCCTGCCTATCAGGCAGTTGCTTTAACCTCTTAAGCCACAGGCTCTCCTCCCTTATCAGCTGAACCAGGGGAGGGATTATAGGCAAAAGGAAGCAGTATGCTCCCTCCCATATTTGGGTATACCAGGTGATCTCGAGAAAACACACACACACATACACACACACACACACATATACACATACATACATACACACACACCACACACACACACACACACACACACACACACCACACACACACACAACCATATTTTTTGGACTATAAGATGCACTTCCCCCCCACAAAAGACTGGGTGGAAATGTCTGTGCGTCTTATAGACCAAATATGGCCCTGTTTTTGGCCGCCTGAAACCTCCCCTGTGCATCCCATTTTTGCCAAAAATGGGCCGTTTTTTGGTGAAAACGGGATGCGTAGAGGGTTTGGGAGGCATGCAGCGTGCTCCAGGGGGCTGGGGAGGGCAAAAACCGGACGCGCGGAGGCCAAAGTCTATTTTTTTTCTTGTTTTTCTCTTCGAAATCTAGGTGCGTCTTATACTCCGGTGCGTCTTATAGTCCAAAAAATACGGTGTGTGTGTGTGTGTGTGTGTGTGTGTGTGTGGGTGTGTATGTAAAATCCTCTGGGAGCTAGTAATCCTATCCCAGTGAAGTTGCAAAACTCACAAAATCCACTAGATGATAGCAAAGAGATGCAGAAAATGTAGCTCTTGCTGCTATCTAATGATTGTCTGGCTTTTTAAAGCTAGTTTGTGGGGGACCTGCAAATTTTCGCCATGGTTCACTTAGATTTGATTTGCAGCCAAACTCAGTCATACTCATATTGCAGGTTCCCTCTTTTCGAAACTGATTGCTGGAAGCGTAGACAGACTTGTTCATTCAAATGTTAATCACAGACATCTGTGCAACTAAAGGAAATACCTGTTGGTCAGTTCATGTCGATACTCATTTTTAAAACCAACATCACTCTCCCGTAATATGTTTCTCTATGTTGTGACAAGCACTACAAAGTGAAGGAGATTTGATACCTGAATCAGATCCATGCCGGGCAACAATCAGCAAGACATCCTGATTGGATTAGGCAGCACAATGTAGTTCCATCCCCAGTTACAGCCATTGTCAAAGGACCCACTTGTGAGGGCGTCCCAGTGCAGCATTGGGAATCACCATTTGCAACCCGGGATTGCTGGATGAGGAGCTGCTGGAGCTGCCAAACTACATAGAGAGATGTCCTCGCTGCTGAGGTGAAGCACAGAGTAGCCTTTCATGTGCCAGAGAACCGGACTTTATCAAAACTGCAGATAAAAGTAGACACAATTAGCATTTTTCACATGTAATATGAGCTTTTAAAAAGCTAAGCGACAGTTGCCCAGTATGAGAGGGTAAAGGCTGATAGTTAGTGGAGTGCAATGGATGATGTTGGGAACTTGAGCCTCTCAGCAGTCTTGGGGGTGGGGGAAAAACCAGTGCTTTCAAAGCAAAGAGGCACTCCAGAAAGGCAAATCTGACATGGAAAGGATTAAACTCTCTTCCATGCTCGCTGCCTCATTCTCCTTCCAGGGACGGTTCTTTGAATTTTAAAAGATTCATATTTAATAAAAGGCTCATTTAGTGTCAATGGTCTTGAGCCTATATCATGGAAATTATGTGTAAAATTATAGCATGTGATTGTACTTTTCTCTTCCTTACAGAGGAGGTGCTGTAGCCAATCTGGGTTTGTTTTCATTTTCTAGGACTACGTCATACCTCAACAGTCAAAGAAGTGTGAAGACAAAACCTCAGATAGTGAGCCATGTCCCTTCCTGGGCCTCACTATATCAGATTCCCACAGCTTCTTGCTCCAAGCCATGCCACTCTCAAGCATGAAGAGGACATGGAGAGAGAACAGTTTGAAGGAATGCTCTGTACATTGATGTAAATGAAAGGACCTGGCTTGGCTATAGGAGGAGAATGAGGCAACCAAAATCCTGTGGCTTGAGTAGGTACTCCAGAGGAACCCCATTATTTTTAATTCAAACTGTTTTAAAGAAAAGGATAAAAAAGGATAAAAGGAGAGGGAGACAGCCAAAAAAGAGAAACACCTGGAGAGGAAATAACTACTTATCCCCTCACATACATGCATACATGCATGCATACATGCACACACGCACACACACACACACACACACACATACATCAAGGTTGAACTAGTTCCAACAGTTTGTAAGATATAGTTTAGAAGCCAAATATAGAAGGCAAGGCTGCTATTAAAGACAGTAGTGGAGACTTTTTATATATATAAAAAAGGAAGAAATGGCAACCTTTATCCTCTGGAAAGAGGAGGTAAGTTCCATAGCCAAAGACTAGATGGATCTTGGGTTTGGAGCTCCCTTTGCTTTTTCATTGGCACTTGTCCTGTACTTACAGCAAGCCCACAAGGCAGACCCTGAATTACACAAAACCATGCTCGCACCAGGAGTTGGTTTCCATGGCCAGAACTGGGGCTCTTATACACACAAATCTGTTTCTGCTTTCCCTACAGTGTTCTTGATTTTAGTCGTTTCATTTAGGAAAGAGGAAAGGCCCTTGGTTTTGTATAATTGTTAAAGTGCTCAGAGTTGAAAAACATGGTTCATTTGTCCCAGCTCACTGGGAGCTCTTCCAAGGATTTATCTTCTGCTGCTCCTGCCTTAGTCTCTGTAAACACCCAAGAACTATTGTTAAGGAACATTTACTCCGTGTAGCATTAATTGCTCCGGGGCTTCTTTGAGCATTATTTGATTCTGTTTGTTGCCAAACACTGATTCCAGGTTGGAGGTTGAAGCTGTTTCCTATCACTGATTTCTTTAATCTCCTGGTTTTTAAGCAACTAGCCTATAGGCAGGATGGCAGGTTCTCTGTGGAGCAATTTACATGATCTTTTTCGATTTCCAATTTGTAGGATTAGCTGGTGTAGTAAGGCAGATGTTTCTTTGCCAGGCTAATTCAAGGGCAACAAGAATGCAGATCAATTCCAGATGGTAATGGAGCCAAACATAAAGTCCTGCTGTTCACATTACTTATCTCTTTAAATATTTGCTTTCATTATTGCAGCTAAGAAACCAGAGAAAGTATCTCTCTTTCTGTGTTTTTATGTGTATGGATGTGCATATATTCACGCACATGTATACATAGATACACACACACACACACACACACACACACACACAGTGCATGCTTTAAAAAAAGTATTTGTAACATAATTTCCCTCTTAATTTTCCCCCTTATTTCATTCTAGAAAACAGATAGGCAACAGATATGCAAGCCACACACACCTGAGTTTGTTAAAGTGCTCGGAGTTGTGGGTACTCTATCAATGGAGGTTTTCAAGAAAAGATTGGACATTAATTTGTCTGGGATGGTATAAGGACTCCTGTCTTGGACAGGGGTTAGACTAGAAGACCTCCAAAGTCCCTTCCAGCCCTAGGATTCTATGATTATAACAGTACTTTATCAAAATTTTTATAAAGTTGTGGAATTGTGGCCCTTTAAGCCATTTGATGTCCTCAACATTCTAGTCTGTATAAGAAATCCAACTCTCTATAGAATGCATTTTATTTTGTTACCTTATAATTAGCATTTTTAAAAAATGTAAAATTATAAGAGGCTGTGAAATGATCCCTAACACCCGTGCCCCCTCCCAAAAAAAGCCTTTTCTAATCACTACACTGAAAGTATATGTGTAAGGGTAATTTTGTGTTCTTGATCTCCATTCATTTATTTGATATCTAAGTACACTTTTTTGAAGGAAGTCCAAAGAACCATTTCACCGAAAACATGATTGTGGAGAACTTAGAATTTGAATTTGTTGCCATCAATGAAAAATTCTGTGTTGTGCCCTTAACATGTACAGTCTACCTGTATGAAAAATGTATATATGTGCTAGCACATATATGTAGCTCTTCCAGGCAAGAGTGTATATTGGGCTATGAAATGTGTTTCCTAGATGTAGCAAAGACACACACACACACACATACACCAGTTTACAAGGGTACTGTGGAATAGCATTATTAGTGGCTACTCCTGATGGCTATGAAATATTGTAAAATGAAAAGCAATGTGCATTGGGTATCAACTATAAGTGGACCATAAATGAAATATATCCTACATATAAGCTTCCTAAATGCAAGTAGTTAGCCCCTACGTGATATACAATGCTGATCTAGATAGACTTTTTAAAATTTGAAATAGCAGAGCTCTCCTTCTTGTAATAAGGATCTTGAATGACTCAAAAATTCCACAAAAAAAGTAACTTTTCCTGTGCTGGAAGAATCAAGGAGTGATTAGGCCTATCCTTTCCAAATAGTTTTAAACCTGTTCCACTAGAAGCGTAGTCTTTCCCAGGTTCCTTTGATGAAGCAAGGATGCCTGGTGGGATCTAGGAAGCATGTTGTGACTCCCTTACAGAACACCCTATCCAGGGGTGACATTCAAATTTTTTCCCTACCAGTTCTGTGGGCATGGCTTGGTGGGGGGTGTCATGTGACTGAGTGGGCATGGCCAACTTGACGTCACTCACGGCAAGGTGGGGCGGCACCACCCCACCAAGCCACGCCCATCAAGCCATGCCCACAGAACTGACAGAAAAGTTTGGCCAAGTCTTCTAGCATTCAACCTGGCTGCTTTTTGTCTCCTTCTCATGTTTGCTCTGTGTGTATGAGCCCGAGAAGGAGGAGAGAAGCAGCCATGTTGAATGCTGTGGCAGAGAGAAGCCGAACTTTTCTTCTTCCCTTCACAGCGGAGCTGCTCCCTTTATTGTCCCCCCCGGCCCCCTCCCTCCCATGGGTCGAAGTACCTTAAAGGGACAGGCAGGCTGCCGCAGCTCCCTTTCAAGCAGGCTCCCTTCCCTTTGCTGCGAAGGGAGGAAGAAAAGTTCAGCCAGGTCTTCTCCTTCTCGGGCATACACACAGAGAGGAAGGGGTGAGTGGCGAGCGGGGGTGGGCGGGGCCAACCAGGGGTGGTTTTTACCGGTTCGGTGAACCACTTCAAATCGCTGCTACCGGTACCCATGATCTGGTCCGAACCGGTAGAATTTCACCCCTGACCCTATTCCTGGAGATGCGGGTGCCCCTAATGCTGTTGGCTTTCCATAAGGCTTTGAAGAACGTGCAGCCAAAATCTTAACAATGTGTCAGAGATATGTGGAAAAGATGTTTCTTATATTGACTTGACATGGTTTTTAAAATTAATTTTTGTATTACATTTTTACTTTTTTGTTTGCTGCCAGAGTTCCATTGATAGATGGGCAGCCATATAGATTTGCTAAATAAATAAATGAATGGGGTTTTTTTTTTTTAAAAAAACTCTCCTAAATTCCCATTCATTACTATCATCAAACCCACTGGGATAATAGATTAGAATAAATTCCTCACCCCAAGTTTACTAAAGGCTGCCTATTTCAAATCATGATATAAGAAGATGTCTTATTTCAATAAAGCCTATTTAACATTAATTATACTTTACGGTTTGAACATAATGATAAGTAGCAATTACTGACTTCTTCTCTCTTATTTTATTGGAAATATATAATAAAAACCTTTTTAATAAATGCTCACGTAGAGAGCAGAGGGAATGGCCCTGAGGGACAAGAGGAAGAACAACTACCAAGGCAATGGTCAGATAAAAAGAGCATGAGTTCAGGGAAAGAGTGTAAGCTAGTGAAGTTCTCAGACAAGCCCTCCCTCAGACAATTCTCACAGACAAAAGGAGGGAGAAGGAAAGCTTACTCAGACTTGCAAGATTCTGTTACTATGGCTTTACAATAAAAGTAGTACTGACCTACATGGCACTGGTTTCCTAGACTAACCTACCTTGATGGGCTGACAGTTTATCCCTTCATTATAATGAGGCTTATATTATGCTCTGTCCAAGCCAAGCAAATATCTTATTGAATATTTCAATTGTAAATCTAATGTCTTGATAAATATAGGTGATAAGATTGTAACAGTTGTCTTATCCCATAGATTATTCTTATACTTCTGCCATAGTGCATCCAGATTGGACCGGGCTTGTCAAAATTTCAATAAGATATTTCTAAATGGTGCAATACAGTAACTGAAATTAGGCAGAATGCAATTGCAATTACTTCTTTGGATGATACTGAAATACGGTTCCTTTGTCACTTCAGTGGCAAGTTTTAATGTTTTCTTTTTGAACTGATAATGTCTTATTCAACCCCAAGATCACATATTTTTACCAGTGCTGTGTTTTCTCTTTATTGAAAGTTACAAAATTGTATATATCAAGATTCCCATCTTTCTCTTTCTCTTTTAGCTGCTTTTGAAACATTTTAGAACTTTTTGCTAGTGCCACTAGAAATTCAGAAAAGATTGAAGCTATTGGAATAGGTAAGGAAAAATTTAAAGTTCTGCTACATGCTGGTTATATTTATTTTTCATCGATGCCCCAGAAACTTCCATTCCTGATTTTATTTCTTTAATACAAGAGTTTGATACCTTATCTGATTGCTCTGTAAATTGGAACAAATAAGACTTTGATTTGGGTCTCAGTAGTACAGTAAATTGGATATATTTAAGACGGCCATTTTAGTACTGTGTTTATTTGGGGTATTAGGATTCCTAGAAAGCTTGCTCAGCTGGCAATAATGAATTTATTCCTAGTTTTGGCACAACTGAAATCAGTTTTAGACAGATGGCCTAGCATTCCTTTGAGTACTTGGGATAAGATAAAGGTGATTAGGATAAAACTAATTTCAACATTAATTTATGCTTTAAGAGGCCTTCCTATTTGTCCCATTCTTTTAAATAAATGTATATGCTATTTGATAACTTTCTTTGGCAGAGCATGCAATGAGATTTTATTGTAAAAATTGAAATTGCTAGTTGGAAAGGTGGATTTAATTTTGTACACTCTCAGTCCTACACTTATTGAAGCTTTGAGGTTTGAATAAAGAAAGTTAAAATTCAGTTCCTCTTTGGAGTTACCTGGATAGTTATCATTTGGCACCACTTACGTTTTTATAACGATGGGGATCTTGCTATGTTCATCTCAGTTACACTACCTGCATTAAGAGCCGAGGTGGCGCAGTGGTTAGAGTGCAGCACTGCAGGCTACTTCAGCTGACTGCTAGCTGCAGTTTGGCGGTTCAAATCTCACCAGCTCAAGGTTGACTCAGCCTTCCATCCTTCCGAGGTGGGTAAAATGAGGACCCAGATTGTTGGGGGCAATATGCTGACTCTGTAAACCGCTTAGAGAGGGCTGTAAAGCACTATGAAGCGGTATATAAGTCTAACTGCTGTTGCTATTATCTGTTGGGAATGAGATGAGGCTCTTATCATGTGGCTGAAGGGGAATGTTAAGACATTATGATACCATTATCATTAGCAAACGGCAAGTGGTGAAAGATTTGATCTTTGGAAGGCATAACCTGTTTAATCCCTCTCCTTTGCAGCGTACTGGTTTTCATAACAAAACAAAACAAAAAAAAAGGATGATGAAACTGGCATAAAAATACTGTATTCAAGACTCACCCCTAGCAAAACCAATAATTTCCCGGAGTAAACTAAAATATATCTTTTTTTTCCCCTCAGTGGCTCAGCAGGATGAATTCTTTGTCTTGATCATTTGCAAATGGCCTGTTGCCAATCAAGATCAAAAGTTGTAAAAGGCTCACCCTTAGAGGAGCCATTAATCACAGATGACCCAACTTTCAGGAAGAAAATATCTAAAATTCCTAGAAGTGAGATTCATGGAAGGTAATGAGAGAATGAATGTATTTGAAGACTAATAAAGGAGGCTTCTGGGAAAAACTTTTTACTGTGGCTGTACTCTATTCCCATCCACAGAGTTATGATTCTCTTCTTTTTCCCTCTTATCTAGGTAATCACGGTATCTATCCAAATGATATATAAAACATAATTAGATGGAACAGGCATAAACCAAGCACATTGTGTTAAAATTATTATGCAAGAGGTTAAAATGAAATTTTATCTTCCATTTTATCATCATTGTTTTCCTGTTGCTTCAGCCATTATTTTTAATTGGGCAAAAAAAAAAAATTAAGAAGGGAAAGAAGGAATCGATGTCTTTTGGGTGATCATATGAAGACACATCCATTTGGAGGCATCTATGTTACATGCAGCTTATTCACTCAAAGAGCTGAAATTTGATTGTTCCCCTTTGGCTAGTTGAAGAACTATTTCCTTTCTATTTCCCTTTGTGAATAGAAGAAAACATGGGGCTATCCTAGGTCAGGGTCCTCCCCCGCTCCTTTCCAAAAAAGCAAGGATGACTGGGGAGTTGGTTGAATGCCACATTCCACGATGACAATTAGCAGACTCTTCTGCTGTCAACAACTGATAGATTCTTAGGACAGCCATTCATTTTGTTTAATTGTGTATAAATTTTTAACCTGTTGTTCATTAAACACAACAACAACAGCACTGTTAGAAGCCATTTACAGCTTTAAAAATACACAATCCCATTGAATCCTCTAAAGTAACAAGGTTTAAGCCATAAGCAGTTTAAAGGCTAAAATACAGGACAATAACAAATATTTTCAGAAGGTTTAACTAACTAGCTGGGTGAGTGGATATCTCTTCAGATGGTACAGAAAGTTGCTCAGCCTCAACCATATGTGAAAGGTGAGGGAATTACATCACCAGGGCATTTGTATGATGAATATCCTGTTGGGTGACAGCTTAGTCACCTTAGTGAATCACTACCCATCACCAGATCTTGGTTGATGAGGAATAGGAATGTGTAAAACTCACAGTTTAAGGGAAAACAAAACAAACACATTTTTTTTTCTTCAGGTGATACTAATCCAACCATTTTGAGAGTGTTCTGAAATTAAATTTATTGAAATTTCAAATTTATGAGGCCACGTAACAGCTTTTCTTAAAAAGAAAAAAATGGGCAAAAACTGGACAAAAATTATCCAGGACTTTGAACCCAGGGAGAGCTTAATGAGTAAGGTGCTCTTACAGATCATGATTTGTTGCCCTGAAACACTTAGGAATTAATTTCAGCTCCAGCTTTCACCAGTTCACAGTGATGGAAATGTTAACATCAAATGTCTCCCTTTCCCAAGGTTCAGATTTTTTTAAAAAATAAACTTGCATTCATATAGCAGTACTTTCTAAAAACCATAATTTATATTGAGGGATTTGCATTTTAAAAATCTTCATCAGGAAAATTTTAACATGTCAGTGAGAAAAAGCATAGTGTTGTGCATTTTTTTCTAAAAATATATTCTTTGTTGGTTTATGTTAACAGTTATATAAATTAGGGGCAGATGCAGAAAAATTGTCTTTCTGTTATGAGACGTGAATGTAAAGAGTTATGGAATGTTCTACATTTTAAAGGAATACCACTAGATTGGAATAACATTGACTTGGTGCTCTTTGCAAATTCCTGTAAAGTGAATAGAATTTTTTTTTTAGCAAGTTGCACATTTGTGTTTAAAACCGACTGAGTATGGTTACTCTGCTGATAAAACAGAGTAAGTCCAATGTCATTTTACATTTGTGTTGTATAATTTCCATGATTTTGCTGACACAAATGCATTGCAGGCATGTGGCTTCTTATAAGGAAATGTTTTCCATATAACAAAATTTTCTTGTATAAACCAACTCAGAGTGAAGAGTGTTCGGTAATTTTGAACTGATTTGGAACACAAAAGGAATTTGATAGTGTAAAGGTGAGGATTTTTATTTTGCTCTCGACGTTAACATTTCCCTAGTGAAATAATGTTGACAATAGAATGTTAACTACCTTCTTCTCCTCCTCCCCTTCTTCTTTCTTCAATATCAATTTATTTGGGGATGGACTATTTTTTCCCAGAGTTGGTGGAAGAACATCAAAGTGACACTCTGAAAACTATCTCAGGTTATAAATAGCTCTGCTGGGAGATTCCGGCTTCTGCTTGGCAGAGTCAGACAGAGGCTGATAGAAAAGATGGGTTATAAAAAAGAATTATTCATTTTCCTCTTCTAATTAATGAGGTATTGGTAAAAAGTCCTGGGAGAGTTGGGTTGAGCAAAGTACAGCCCTTTCCTCATGCCCCTTGTGGTATGCATCAAAGGAAATGCCATTCTCTGTCAAACTTCTCCCTCCCCCTTTCACGGTATGGAATGGCAAAGTATTTCCTCCCTGACACACTCTTGACTGAGATTAATGGGAGAGAAATGGAATTTGCAGAGTGCTGATCTAACACAGAAGATTGTACTTGGCTCAGGCATGGAAGCACTGCAACTCCGTGAGTCAAAGTTGTTACCAGGGAGGCAATACCTATGGAGAGCTGGTATCTCTGGAAAACACCTGATCTGACTTGAGCCCTGAGGGGGCCTTTGCACCAGCTTCTTCCAACCATAGCTGATTGCTCAGAGATACTTGAATAAGCTAAATGATTCGGAGCACTGGGGAGAAATGGTGCTGTGCTTCAGCAACCTGTTCCATGCGGCTCGGAAGGGAATGCTTTGGGGGCTGGTGTAGCTGAACTTTACCTAATTTACTTAAGCACAGGTTCTCTTCAATTATAGATGCTGAGCAAGATTAATTACAGAGCTTGGAAAAACTAACCGGAGTGGGGGGAGGTTACGAAAAGGTACCTATCCATTAAATGAGTGGATTTCATGCTGCTGAAATCTTTTGCAGACTGACAGGACGATGCCTGGAGGCCAGTGTCCTTATTTCCATATCTGCAGCACAGAGAAGGGGGCAGGTTTTTATTTACCATTACTATTCATTATTAATTAATTTATGTATTTATTTAAAAGACTTGTATGGCTGCACCTTAAGCAACTCTGGACAGCTCACAACAATACAGTAAAACCAATGGCTAGAAAATAATCATAAAAACAGCAAGACAATAAAATAATAAAAGAAAAACCTTACACATTAGTCATCCCCTTAGGATGTCCCACCATAAGCTCCAGTTGCTCTCCTACCATACTTTCTATCTATACGATCCCAACCCAGCACCTTGGTAAAACGCCAGGTAGAACCCCACTAAAAGGGTGGGGGCCTCCAAGGAAGGAGGGTGTTCCACAAGATAAGGCAGTGTGGTGGAATGTAGTCTGGAGTCCCAGGAGGGAGGGGCTACTTCCCAGAGGGTGAAGAGGCAACAGTGCTTGGAAATTCTAATATGCAGGAAGAGGGTTAAGACAGCCCCTCCTTAGCAGTCCAGAGAGTGTATCTTTAGCTATGCAGATAGTTGTTTTCATCTGGCAAGATTTCTGCCTGTAGGTGAACAATAAAAAAAAAAAAACCCTACTCAGAGAATTGATTTCAGTCCTCCCAGGCAAACCAGGCAGGAAACACAAGATGGAATAATTCCACAGTAATGTAAGGTTATCTTGCAAGTCTGAAGGCACAAACTTTCCACCTACACTTTTAATTACTTGATCCATTAGGGTGGGACTTTCCTAAGTCTCTTTCTCTGACTGTTAAGTGACTTTAAGCTCTCTTGTCTGATTGTTTCCTAGGTAGCATCTTCTCATCTCTTTCCCCAAAGTCATTCATACATTCCATTACACATAAGGAGGAACGTGCCCCATTTGCAGTTCCCCCTGAGTTTGTGATTATCTACTCAGTATTGCCTGCAGTAACTAGCAGTGGTTCTGCATGGTTTCAAACAGGAATTCTCTTGATCCCTATCTTTGGCATGCAAAACTTCTGCTCCACTCCATATGAGCTGCAGATATCATGATGAATGATGGATACACCTATTTTGAAATGGGTACTTCTGTATTCACTTTGGACTGCAAAAAGGCTATATGACATGTTCAGCCTAAGGACTGTAAGATGTCCACTTAATGAAATATGGGAATTCACAGACTGGATAAAATTTGTAATCCAGCAATTCAAACAAATGGCTAAAGTTATACAGTATCTGGATCAATACCTGTATTGCACATATATTGTATGTAAAGTTACATTATCTGAGACTCAGACAGTAACAGTGGTGATGGCCCAGGTGCAGAAGAAATTTTTGTGATTGTTATTACTAGATGAAGTTAGACTGTTAGGACTTAGAGCAGCGGTTCTCAACCTGTGGGTCGTGACCCCTTTGGGGGTCGAACGAGCCTTTCACAGGGGTCGCCTAAGTGCGCGCTAGCCCGCCATCTTGGTGCCATGCCCCCTTTGTCACCTCATCACTTCTCGCCTGGCAACGCACACGCGCGGGGAGGGGGCGGGGAGGGGGTCGCGGCATTAGGAAGGTTGAGAACCACTGACTTAGAGCTTCTGTAGGAATGGAAAATGAATAAAAGTCTGCTCAAAGAGGCAGGTTGATCCAAATAGTTTCCTGGAATCTCTTATTATTCAAGGGCAAACAAAATTATTAGATAAGAGAGCAATTTGAAGGGAAGGTTTTTAGCCTGGTGCAAAGAAGTAATTGAAGGATGTTAAATTCTGCATGTTATGGAAAATGTGAATAACAATATATTTTTCTTCTTCCTTCATAATGTTAGAACTCATCTTTTACAATAAACTATGAGGAGATTCAGCACTGGGTCTCTGAAGTCAGAGTCAGTTTCGAGTCAGAAGGTACTAAATTGAATAAATTGAAATTGAGTAAAAGTAATTATTTACACATTATATAGCTAAACTGTGGCATTTGCTGCCATGACATGTAGTGATGGCTCCACTATGGAACATTATCAAACAGGACGGGACAATCTTATGCCGGCTCTGGTGATCAGTTCTTAGTATCTCTGGCACTACAGGCAGCATGCATTGAAGCAACTCAGGAGAAGGGCTATTGATTCTGTCCTTCTTGATGAAATGGTTGAAAATAGCAAGTTCAACAACCGAAGCCCAAGTCTTGACTGATTTCCCACAGCAAATCAATGAAACTGAGGGTGAGATTTACCAGAATCTGCTGCAGAAGTGAAGTTCTACTTTCCTCAAGTTTAGGAAGCCTCATTCTACCTGAAAACCTGCTAACAAAGTAACCAGAAGCAACATTTCGAAAGCTAATTTTAGAAATGACCAGTTGTGTATATTTTGCAACATTTCCCATAAAATGTCTATTATTTCTTTTGGGGGACTATTTGTTATGAGAATGTTATTTCTGATGCTGCCAATTTATAAACCTTATTCCAGGTCAAAATAACTCACAGATTATTAATATGCAGTATATTTCTGCATACCATTATGCAGCAGTTGTACAGATATCACAGGATTGCCATCTTGCCTTCACACAACCTCTTATGAGTTTTGCAGACATTGGAATGTTCCTCTGCTATCTCCAAAGCTCTCTTTATTTTCTTGGGCTCTTGTGAAATGTGCAGTGGGTAAGGCTTACAGTAGCTGAACCTTTGAATACTCAGAAGCCTTTTCAAGAAATAGACACCTAATTGTCATTGAGGTGGAAGCTCCTTTCAAAATCAGATCTTGAATTTCAAGGGCAATTCTGTTTAAACCTAGACAACATTAGTATTTATTTAATTGGAAAAAAACCAATTACTTTAGCATACTCAATAACAGGAATGATTAAAAATAAATAAATCTGCCTATTACTATAACACCACAGATGAATTACCATGAAGAACTTTACTCTACAGTTATGATGGCTCTGGATGATGGGCTAAATGTATCTAATAGCAATAGCACCGGGGTGGGTTCTAACTTACCTCGCTGCTGGTTTGCTTCTTGCCGTGCCGCGTGGCTGCACGCGCATTGCCCGCCACGTGGCCGTGCCGTGTGGGCGTGCGTGCACTTTGCGCATGCAGGCATGCATGCGCAGTGCTGAAAACTCGGCTTCTGCGCATGCACAGAAGCAAAAACCAGCAAAAAATCCCCCCCAAAATCCCCCCCCCCAAAAAGATGGCGGCGTCCACGGACTGGCACCGACAGAACCGGCTCCGTGACGTCACCACCAGTTTACTACCAGTTCTATAGAACCGGTGCGAACCGGGAGGAACCCACCTCTGAATAGCACTTATATACCGCTTCATAGTGCTTTACGTCACTCTCTAAGCATATTGCCTCCAACAGTCTGTGTCCTCATTTTACTGATCTTGGAAGGATAAAAGGTTGAGTCAACCTTGAGGTTGTCAGGATCAAACTGCTGGCAGTCGGCAGAATTAGCTTGCAATAATACATTCTAACCACTGTGCCACCACGGCTCTTGAAAGTGAAGTGTATCTGTACAAATCAGGTGAGGGGAGATAAAAGAATTCTATTTGACTTTTGTGAGAACTGAACTGAACCAAAGACTCTTAAGAGTCTTTGCAACATTATCCACCTGAGCATCAACAGTCATCTTCCACTGACCAAAAACCCACAGGTATTCATCTGAAAAGAAGGTATACTATGCAAATTATGTGTAAATAGTGGAACTTTGACCTAAAATGCAGCATGTCAGAGAAATCACATTTTAACTCTATGTATCAAAGGACAAACAAATGCAGAATGATTTGAATTTTAAAAAGTTCTTGGCCAATTTCATTAGTCCAAGGATAGTGAAAATATTTACAAAGTTTCTGCACATACTATACTGTCCTTGTTATAACATTTTCTACATTTTAAAAAAAAATCCAGTGGAAAATATATTATAGAAATGGAATCTTTAATTATTTGTGTATCTCTCCTGTGCTTTGGAACAGCAAAAAAAATATTTTAGTTCCTTGGACATTTTTCTTCTTTTAAAAGTGATGACAATGACATTACTCTAACATGGATCATTACACATTATTTTTTCCTTCCTCTCTTGTTTTTAAAGCAGGAGCTTTTTTACGTAGTGTAAATTATACTTTCTAGCATGCATGACTATGTTCACAACTTCAGAATGGCAGGAAGTACTACACTACAAGTGTTGAAAAAAATGGTTGAGCTGATTATTCTAGACATCACAGAGAAATTGACCTTTCCCTCTGTCATGCAGAGACTGTTAGAGGGTTTGTCAGCTGACCTGAGAAGGTATTTTATAGCTACAAAAACACAAAGGTTTCAAAAGGCTTATTTATATAATTTGTTGCTTTGGTCAATGGTGCTAAAAGTAGTATTAGTATTTTAGTAAATAAAGCAGCCCTGATTGCCCACAGATCCTTCCTTCCTTCCTTCCTTCCTTCCTTCCTTCCTTCCTTCCTTCCCCATCCCTCCCTCCCCTTCTTTTCATAGACGACCACCAACCACCGGCAAGGATTGAAGCAATTTACAATAGGAACACTACCAATACTTTATTTTTAGTTAGTTTCTGATCCTAGCCAAATTCTTCCCCTTGCACTTTCTAATCAATTTGACATAGGCAAGCAACTTAGTCTGTTCCAGATGTTCCTAGAGAAGACGGCTTCCTTTTATCATTTACTACCATAAATATTAGCAGCCAATGGGAAATGTAGTTAAAAACATCTGGCAGACAGCAGGTGGCTTATTCTTTCATGATGAGACAAGGTGAGAAGGTGGGGTGGTGGATGGTGGCCCGCCCGGATACGTGGATGATTGTAGTTTCCAGCAAACGTCCTTTGAGATGAAGAAGAGAAACCCCAGAATGGTTTCTGCCCATCCCACCTCACTTTCTCCCCATGACTCCTCCTCTGATCGTCTGTGTACTGGCAAGACTAGGCAAACAAAGATGTTTCCCCAGTTGTCATGGCAACATGATGCATCTTTCAGTTGCCACAGTAACCTGGGGTGCTTTTTTAAATTCAGGACAGGTAATTCCCCCTGCCCTCCTCTCCCCTTGCTTTAATTTCTTTTTTATCGCTTTCCTTCCAGGAACACGCCACCTCCTCCTTGTGCCACAAGCAAAGCGGGATGGTAGAGATAAAGGGGCCTGTGCACTGTCAGAACTGAGCCTCTGCAATCAGCTGAGAGAGGCGACTCTGCAATGAGGAGCAGGGAGAGAAGGCTGTTCCCTGCTAAAGGAGCAGGCCTGTTGAAACAGCCCTTCTCTCTGTAAAGGCAGCTTGGGAAAGCACACATATTAAATCAGTACCCAAGGCACTGTTGGAAAAACTTTCCAACAGCACTGCAGTTAAGACCAGAGATGAGCCATGCCCATAACACCAGAAGGCCTTTACATGAAGCTGCTTGCCCCTCATTTGCCTTCTGCCTCTGCCTCTCCTTCCTTTTTGGCTGCTTGGAAGTAGATGGGGAGGAATGGGGAGGTTCCTTCTCCTTACTTGTTCAGCTGAAAGCAACAGAAGCAGCAAGGAACATTGAGGTTGTAGGTCTGAAAATGTAAGCTCCTCACCCTGGTTCCATTATCCATTGCTCTTTGGAGTGACAGCATGGCTCCCTAGGAATGTCCTTACAATAATGCAGTAGTCACCTCCCTTTCAAAGGTATCAGGTTTACAAATAAGCTATTGTAGCTTATTTGCTATTGTAAGCTATTGTAGCTTATTCGACAGCTTGTTCTCTAAGGCAACCTCCTTAGTTTCTCAAGCAAGCATTTCTCTTGGTTGAATTGGAAATATTATTTCTGTGATAATAGACACACATAATCATTCATACACACATACCCATACACATAATGGTGTTGACAAATCTGATAATTATTTCGTTACTGGATATTAAAATGGGATTTTAAGCCTCATGCTAATAAGATAGATGAGTTGAGAAGAAATTTTGTGCAATCAGAATTTGGCATAGACCTGAAATCTGGATCAAAATCCATGAAATAACAGTCAATGTATTAGCACAAGAGAGCTGATGTTGACAGAATTAAGGAATCCAGAAACTGGCCCAGGTCAAAAGGTGAAAGCAAAGCTTGTGTTAAGATTTGAAGAGCTGAGTTCCTGTTGGGGTTAGGAAAACAGCCTTATCCACAGGGTTAAAAGTCCAGGACTTTCGGAAGCATGAAAGAGCTAGTGTTGGAAACACAAAGCCTTTTGTTCAGTGAAGTGATCCACTCTGGTTTCTGGAGCAGATTCCCTGGGCAATTCCCAGGAGTCATTAGTTAAAACTACAGTGTACAGTTTATGGGGATGAAAAGTGAGTGAGAAGGTTAAAGGCCAAGGGTAGACTAGACATGAAGACAGACATTAGAGTTAGAAGCAAAGCCAATGCGAAGGCGGTGATGAAGGAGGAAAGGAGCGCATCTCCTGCACGTGTGCAAACAAGACAGGCAACATACAGATGTGCAAGCAATGCTGACAGTTCACAGTCACTCAGGATTAGGATAATCGGCCACAACTCATCCTGTAGGCAATACACAGAAACAGCCTGTTAATAGGTTGTCAAAGAATGGAGCTGGGGATGAACGGATTAGCGTAAATCCAATCTGTTTCTGTTTTGCATGTTCTCAGTCATAAGCCTATTTTGCCAAATGTCCACAATAGCAAATTAAATTTAAAAATAATTAAAAATGCATACACAAGAACATCCAATTGATTTCATATACACTTTTATGTACACACGTTCCATTAGGATACTTGTGGAACATTTCCTGATGTAGGCATACACTGATTTTTTATACACCCATATGCATATTTTATATGAATGCCTGTAGCTGAAAATTACTGCAAAATGACAGAACCTCCCACAAGGCTGTGTAATGGCACTTCCACTATTCAACATACATATCAGATATGCCGGTGACAAGGGAATGCAAATTTGGATTTGCTGATGATTTGGCCATAGCAGTACAAGAAAAACACATGGAGGTGGCTGACAGCCTCCTGTCCAAAGTTCTTAAAATCTTGGGGAAATTATTCTCTGTCTGGAGGCTTACTCCTAGCACCAGCAAAACAATAACTACATGCTTCCAACAAAATTAACAACAAACTAGCATATGAAGCCCCAAAGGTCTACTTAAACAACAACTTACTCCCCTATGATCCACATCCAAAGTACTTTGGAGTAACATTGGACCGGACTCTTTCCTACAAGAAACACCTAGATAATACCGTGGCAAAAATCAATACTAGGAACAACACACTCGAGAAATTATGTGGAATTAAATGGGGAGCTTCAGCTGCTACCCTCAGGTCATCAGCAATAGGGTTGGTCTACTCTGCAGCAGAATACTGTGCCCCTGTATGGCTTAACAGCTGCCATACTAGTAAGTTAGATGCCAGACTCAATGACACCATAAGGATTATAAGTGGATGTATCAAAACCACTATAACTTGCTAGCTTCCTGTTCTGAACCATATAGCACCACCAGAGGTGGGCTTCACATACTTTAACAACCAGTTCGCCTAGTGGAGAACTGAAAATATGAGTGTGCGCGGCTTCCAGCCTTCTGCGCTTGCGCGCGGCTTCAAACACACGGCAATTTCCTGTGCACGGCTTCCAGCACACCTTCTCGGGCAGCTGTGGTGAGTAGAGCGGGCAAGGCGCGGAAATCAGCGGGGCTGTGTGAGCGGGGCGAGCGTGCCAGAGAGTGAGATATATAGGACGGGATAGCGCCAGGGCGGGTGGGCAGGCCCAGCCGGTGGTTGGAACTACTGGTTCGCCCGAAGCGGTCCGAACTAGCAGCAGCCCACCTCTGAGCACTACCACTTTACGAAGGCACAATAGTGAGAGAATGCAGAAAAATTATGAACAACTCACTCCTACCAGTGCATGCCAACCTTGCTCATTTATCAACAGGAAGACTCAAATCCAGGAAGTGCCCACTGGCACTTGCACAACATCTGCCCAACAACGTTAACATCGATTCCCAATGGAAAGCCAAATAGGTCGCTGAACACCCAGACATAGGAAGACATATAAATGATCCCATAAAAATGGTGCCAGGCTTGGAACTACCACATCAGCAATGGACAATCCTGAATAGTTTTCGCACTCACACGCTGTCTGCCAGGACTGTCTGTAAATATGGGGCATAGTATCTTCCCCTCAGTGTGACTGCGAGGTCCCACGTCAAACTGTAGATCACATCATGACCAGCTGTAAACTGAGGGCATATATCGGTCCAGTATCTGATTTTTTTAAAATATAAATGATGCTGCACTTCAATGTTTAGATGGCCGAGACATTGATACTGTATTTGAACAATGGGTTCTACTAATTTAGTTGAAATGTTAATATATATTGCTAGTCCATGTATGGTACGCCATATGCTAAATAAATAAATAACTGCAAAATTTGGAGAAGAGCAGAATTCATGTAATAATTAGTAATAATAACAGTAATGCTATCAAGACGTATTGATACTATAAAATACAGCATCTATATAGTAGTACACTATATTATACTACATATGATTCAAAAGTCAATAATATAAAAGTACCAAGATCTGAAAATTGAAATTGAAAGATTATGGCATAAACCAGCCGTAGTGATCCCAGTGATTATTGGCACACTGGGTGCCATATAGTAGCAAAATATCTTGGACGCAGTTGGAAAATATGTGCATTGAAAAATGTCCATTTGTCAATTACAAAAGGCGACAAAGCTTGGATCTGCATATATACTATACTGATACATTATAACATCCTAAGTTCTTAGGCAGAACTTGCTGCATATGAAGGCCAAAACCAGCTAAAGAACTGACAGCTGTGATTTCACATTGTTGTGTGTATACTAATAATAGCAAGAGCCAGTTTGGTCTTGTAATTAAGGCACCAGACTAGAAACCAGGAGACTGTGAGTTCTAGTCCTGCTTTTTGCTTGTATGTATGTATGTATGTATGTATGTATGTATGTATGTATGTATGTATGTATGTATGTAAAATGGAAAGATACATTTGTCTGAGAGAAAGAAAGCAGATCTGGTCTACTACCAGATAGCAATAGCAATAGCAATAGCACTTAGACTTATATACCGCTTCACAGTGCTTTACAGCCCTCTCTAAGCGGTTTATAGAGTCAGCCTATTGCCCCCAACAATCTGGGTCCTCATTTTACCCACCTCGGAAGGATGGAAGGCTGAGTCAACCTTGAGCCGGTGAGATTTGAACTGCCGAACTGCAGCTAGCAGTCAGCTGAAGTAGCCTACAGTACTGCACTCTAACCACTGTGCCACCTCGAGAAAAGAAAAGAGAAAAGAGAAAAGAGAGGAGGAAGGCGGGCAGGAAGGACGGAACGAGGGAAGGAAGGAAGGCAGGACAGAAGGAAGGTAGGAAGGAAGGACGGAAGGAAGTAAGGAAGACAGACAGACAGACAGACAGACAGACAGACAGACAGACAGACCTTTTTCTCCTTCTGGGACTGCAATGCAGCATAATAATTTGTTTGTATATTTTCTAAGAATTAAAGGGTATTAATTAATTTAATGTGGGTATTATATATGTTTGTGTTTATTTTACAAAGGCTGGCATCAGGCCATAGATTACACCTGAGAAATACTGGTGTGTGATAAGAATTTTAGTGCTGAAAATTGAACTCATCTAAATCTTAGAGCATGAATTAAACCAAGTGGCTCTAATTTCTTTCTTCTATGAATAGGATAGAATACAATTCATAAGAACTTACATAAATAAATAAATAAATAAATAAATAAATAAATAAATAAATAAATACGCTTGACAAAATAAATAAAATAAAATAAACATGAGAACATTATAATTGTGTGTCAAAGTTCGGAGAGAGTGTTAGAGCTTTTGAGCTTATACATAATATAATCTATTTTTTAAAAGTCCTTTTAAAATGTTTCATTTTAATCCCAATGGGCAGATTTTCAGGAATCATTCTTTTGAGTTCCAGTAAAAAAAGAAGCATACCAAATTTTATACAAAATTAGAAAAATATTTTTAAACTGTTCCTTTAAATGTTAAGTTTTAACAAAGGAATAATGAAATTTGTCTTTGTTTGGGACCTAACGTAATGAAATATGCATTGAAAATGGACCCTATGGAGAACAATCTCTGTGCCAAATTTCAAGCAGACAGACTGACAAGTTCCAGGGTAGAGCGAAGGAGTAGTGGCAAGGCTCATTCTTAAATGCAGTGGAATTGATGGTTGGTTAGGTAGTGGTATAAAATATTAAGTCTCTTTTTTTCTTAAACAAAAACATGGTTCTCAAGTCAGTTAAATAGAAATGAGAAATTTAAGTAGAAGCATTAAACAAAGGATTCTCTATTAAGTTCCCCTCCAGATGCTGTGATTGGACAAAATATGATAGTCTGATCACATGGATCATTCTGATTTGAGAGCAATTCCAGTAGTCACTTAATCCAGCACTCTCTTTCTCCTTCCTCTTTCCATGAAGGCATTTCATGAATACAAGTACCAAAAATCTGCAAATATCTTTTTTTCCTCTTTAAACGCTCCTTTTTGGTATATAGCCCAGTTCCCAAAATAGATATTGGAGGCAGAGCCTTAATGAAGGGTTTTGAACCAAGGATAGGGCAAAGGAGCTGTTGTTTTGCCTTGAGTGAATTAAACATCAACCAACGTGCTCAGAGCTTTGGGATTTGCAGAGTTAATTCAGAGTCCTAAAAGGAAGCATTGATGTCCTGGGACAATATCTGTAACACCATCAAACATCCAAATCTGCCTATCCCAGGTCCTTGGAAAGATCTCGATAGGTAGCCAAAATGCCAAATCTGGTCTGAACATCTGGCTGATTGTGCGGAGAACCATAATAATAATAATCAACAACATAACAGAGTAGCAACAATGGTGCACTGGAAGACCTGCAAGAATATTATTTGCCTGCAGGCAAGAACTGGTGGGGCCATAAAATAGAGAGAGTCATAGAAAATGAAAAAGCTAATTGCTCTGGGACTTTAGAATTCAAACAGACAGGTACCTGCCACTTAACACCTGTAATACCATCAAACATCCACATCTACCTATCCCAGGTCCTTAGAAAAGACTCAATAGGTAGAAAAAAATGCCAAGTCTGAACATCTGGTTGAATGTGCAACAAACCA
>QLTV01002693.1:3748058-3766637 GCA_003457575.1 Thermophis baileyi
AACTTGCGAGAAGTTTTTTTTTTTACAACGTGTGTCCCTGGACACAACGGCGAGGAATGCGATGGAGCTGGAAAGGTAAGATGCGTGTCTCGCGGCCCACCCTGCCCACCTGCCACCCCCAAATTGCATCCCTAAAGGGGGCGGGTGGCTAAGCAAGGGGCAGGAGCCCTGCCATGCCTGGCGAGGAGGGGGAGAAGAGATGGCAAGGGGAGCCATGTCTCGCTCCATGCGTCTCGCTTCTCCCTCACCCCACCTGCCACCCCTCTCAATAAAGAGACGGCAGGGAAGGGAAGCAGCCAGGCTGCTGTTACCATTGGGTCGGAGTAGGACATGTTGGGCCGCGAGACGCGCGTCTTACCTTTCCAGCTCCGTCGCGTTCCTCGCCATTGTGTCCAGGGAAAAACATGGTAATAAAAAAACCTCGCAAGAGGCAGCGAAGGGCGAAGGGAGCCGCAGCCCCGCATGGAGCTGGAACCATAGAGCGGGATGCACACTTCCAGAGCGGCTGCTGCCGGAAGACTCTGCCCCAGCTGCCAGAAGAGCGTCTGGAATGATGGTATTGAATGCTGAACTAAAGTCTACAAAGAGGACCCTTGCGTAGGTCTTTGGAGATTCAAGATGTTGTAGGATGTAGTGCAGAGCCATATTAACAGCATCATCTGTTGATCTGTTTGCTCAGTATGCAAATTGCAGGGGGTCTAACAATGGATCCGTGATGGTTTTCAAGTGGGACAGCACTAGCCTTTCAAAGGTTTTCATAACTACAGATGTTAGAGCAACTGGTCTGTAGTTGTTCAGTTCCTGTTATGTCCTTTATGATACTGCTATTGTAAGACTGCTTTCTAATGGGAACTATCAATTAATAGAAACTCCTAGACAATTGTTTCTCAACTTTGGCAACTTTAAAACGTGTGGACTTCAATTCTGAGAATTTCCTAGCCAGCATGATGAATGGGGAATTCTGGGGATTGAAGTCCACACATCTGAAAATTGCTACGGTTGAGAAACACAGCCCTAGATACATGGTCCTGTAGACAAACCAACTGTGCAAATTCTCATTTTCTCTGGACATTTTTTCAGCAAACTTATTTGAAAAATTGGAAATAGAAATGAAATACTGTATTAATTAAAGTGTTTAATTGCAGTTACTTCCCTCCTGGCATTAATAATCTGTTTATTAATGAGTTAATGAGGAATTAACTTCATGCTTTTTAACAGTAGCAGAACCAGCACAAGCATTGCCAGATTTGCTGGCTCTCCCTCCAATGCCCAACTGCTTAAAAAAAAGTCATTTCAGAGGAATTTCTGTTCTGGTTAATTTCAGATTTATCAATAAAGCACATCCAAGATTGAAGCTGTAGGAAAATCAAGAGTCCCTCCTTGAGGGACATGAGTGGTCTAAAAATGTGAAATAATAAATGAACACACAAACAATAAAGTCTGACAGTTGCTTAAAAGAAAACTTTCTGACAAGTCCTTTCTAAATATTGTCCCTTGTTGGAGTAGGCAAAATAACATGACCAATGTGATGACTGGACACATTTGCCACAGTATCTGGCCTATGGTTTCTGATGGACAGGGTACTCCTTAAGACAATCTCTGCCATTGGTGGGCTTGATGCATGCCCCTCTTAGCTCCTGTGTGGAGCTGGGTTGAGTATGTTTCACTGGCTGGATTTAGGAGATTGTCAACAGCACTCTACAGGAGGATATGTTGCCAACAGCTTTGGGGGAGTCTGTGGATGCCTCCATTTGGATCTGGCCATTTTTGACAACTGTTACCCCAGTCTGAAGTTTTCCATTTGTGGGGAAGATTATTGAACAGCTTGTAGGAATACTGTAATACTGTATTTTATTACTTTGCACTATGCCTATTTCTATAATACAACTGCATCTACATAAATAGCAATAGCACTTAGACTTATATACCAGAGGTGGGTTCCTCCCGGTTCGCACCAGTTCTATAGAACCGGTAGCAAACCGCTGGTGACGTTACGGAGCCGGTTCTGTCGGTGCTGGTCCGTGGACGCCGCCATCGGATGTTGCTTCTGCGGATGCGCAGAAGCTATTTTTTGCTTGCTGCGCGGGCGGGGCGCCGCCCTGAGCGAACCAGCAGCATAAGGATCCAGAACCCACCCCTGCTGGTGACCTGTAACATCTCAGTTAACGGTAGATACTAGGTTTTTTTTAGATTTTTCATCACTGTGCATGTGCGCGCACCCACAAAGCGCCCGTGCGCCCACGAGGTGCGGTCACACGGTGCACAATGCATGCACAGCCACGCGGTGCGGGAGGAAGCGAACCAGCGGCGAGGTAAGTTAGAACCCACCCCTGTTATATACCAACCCATAATGTTTTACAGCACTCTCTGGATGATTTACAATGTCAGCATATTGCCCCCAACAATCTGGGCCTTCATTTTACTAACCTCAGAAGGATGGAAATCAATCTTGAGCCCCATCAGGATCAAACACTTGGCTATGGGAAGAGTTTGCCTGCAATACTGCATTCTAACTACTGCGCCACCAGGGCTCTTAAACCATGGGTATCTGCACTTGATTCCAACATCAATAAAAACACTAATAAACATTTATTAATTATTGTTGATAACTATATTGCAAAATTTGGAGAACATGATTTTCCTGTGATAACTGCATTTTCGTTTATGTACCAGTCTGAAAATACAAAATAAATTTAGATTCAAATTCAAACTAAACGAATGTCTCTCCTACCTTTATTGTACAGACCCTCCAGCCTGGATGTGGCTCCTTTCCCATTCTCCAAGGTAGTCATGGAACTAGTTTCAGCTATAAGTATTAAAAGAGCTAAATCTTCCTGTTAATAATAATCTGTACACAGACTATATGATCCCCGGATTACTTTAAATAAGTCGTTCAATATTGTATCTCAGTTTGTGCCTGCAAAAAGGGACTAATATTACTGCAAGATAATGAGGCTGGGTATTATTGAGTGGCAGGTGCCACTTTAATGTAAAAAGATGAAATCAAGGAAATGTTAAGAAAACTATGGGGGTGGGGTTTTATTGCAGTTGTTAATTTCCTGCCTAAATGCAATAATTTTTTTTTAAGAAAAGAAGGAGTCTAGTTAAAAATAAAATATGGAAAGTATACTTGCTGAGTTTAATGTGGTGCTTATCTAGATCTCTTCAAAAAATCAGCAAAGTGATTCACTTTCCTTTAATGCTAAGATTTAAAGTGTGTTTATTGGAGTTTTTCCATAAAAGTCCCATAAAATCATTTACTGTACAGAAAAGATTTCATTTACTCATAAACATTAGGTTTCTGTTTTCTGGCAATGAGGGAATACCCATTATCTTCTCAAAAATCTCTGTACTTGAAACTTTCTTTTTATATAATACCCAGAAGAACTAATGGCATTGTCATTAATTGCAGTCTCTGATATCTTGAAAGAGAACTGTGTGTTACTGTCCATTTTACTTACTTAAAACATGCTGATTAAAAAACAGAAAGCAAAGAGGAGGAATAAATAGACAATTTTCTTAATGGAAGTAAAAAGTGGAATCTCTGAAGGATATATGTTGGAACTAATGCTTTTCCATCTATTCATAAAAATCTTGATTTAGGGGTGAGGAAAATGCTGACCTGGTTTCTGGATGATACAAAATTATTCAGGGTAATAGAAACCAAATTTCTATTTCTTTAAACTGAGTGAATGGTCAACCAAATAATAAATACAATTAAATTGAAATTTCTAGTGATTCACTTTTGCGACAGAAAACCTTTACTAATACTCTGATGGTCTCTAAGCTGTCTGTAACTAATCAGGAAAAGATCTTGGGGGATATAGCGGATTTCCCAATAAAAATGTTGACTCAGTATCTGGTTACTGTGAAAAAGGCAAATTCCATGCTACAAATAATTAGCAAAGAGACTGAAAATTAAAAAAAGTCAACATGGTAATGCCCTTACACAATTCTACGATGTACTGTGTACAATTCAGGTTACTATACTAGAAAACAAGAATAAAACATAATATGAGCTGGAAAAAGTGCAGAAAACAGACCAAAATCAGCGCATCCAAACAACTTTCCTGACACCGAGAACAATTAATCAGCGGAACGACTTGCCTCCAGAAGTGGTGGCTGCTTCAACACTGCAGGTTTTTAAGAGATTGGACAGCCATTTGTCTGGAATGATACAGGGTCTCCTGTTTGAGTGGGGGTTGGACTAGAAGACCTCCAAGGTCCCTTTTCAATCCTGTTTTTCGATCTTCTTTGTTTCTCAAGAACACTCTCTGGAGCCTCCTAGCTATGTTGCCCTCTTTTTACTTTTTTAGATTTCCCATTTGGGGTGCAAGTAATGATCAGATGAGGATGTACATTTTTCTTCAGTTACTATACAGAAAAGATAAGAGCACAGAGGAGAAAAAGTTCCCAGGCAGCATAATCAGTTGTGGGAGTTTCAATCCCATCCTAAATAGTATCAAGCTGAGGAAAGTACAATATTGTCATTAAGCCCAAGATTAAAAAAATATATATTTACTGTCTGCCTCCCTTCTATTGTCTTCCCCTAATATTCCAAAACAATTTTAATCTGTAAATCCCTTATATTTCTTTCTTATTCCTTTCTTATTACATTTAATATAACACAGGCACATTAATAATGCTGCAAAAATAATGCAAATATTAGATAACCGACCATGTCCTAGTGCTTGTCCCTTGTCTGGTACAAGTTGTCAACTGGGGGGGGGGGGTGGACTGAAGTCTTTTCTTTCGTGAACTCTGGCTAAGAGTCACATATGGAAGCTCAGCAGGTGAATCTTCCGTCTAATCATCATGTCTAATAGCCATTTATAGATCTCTTTTCCACAAACCAAGCAGCTTTCTAATACATGCATTTTGGAGTAGCCAGAGATTGTGTGAGTGCACAGTCAGGCTCAAAAAGAGAAGAGCTGAGATTTGATGCACTTAGTCTTCTGGATCCAACTTTAATCAGATAATCCAACCAAATAAATAAGCAGGGAGAATGTCTCCAGTGGTTTGTTCCACATAACATCATGGCAGATTCTGATACACACGCTTTATACTGATACAACTCTTCCAGAACTATCTTGTTTTAGCAGATAGAGGACTACATGTTTGACTGCTCCCCATGTCAAAGTTTTGCCTGCTTATCTGCCTGCCCTACATGGTCAGCCCTTCAGTTGAAGGCTAGGTCTGAAAAATGTTCCTGTGGGTTTTTGGTTTTTTTTTTCCCTATATGAAAGGGAATTTTCTTTCCCTTCTCAAAGTTATGGCCAGACTCTATCCCACTCCCCACCCCTGCAGTTTGCATTGCCTTAAAATGTGATATTATTCCATCCAATTCTTTTTATCTGTACTTTTTGTCATCAGGTAAACAGTGGCTCTGTCTTTTACATTAAAATAACAGAGTTTCTGGCATCTTAAACTAACAACTGTATTATCAAGTGAAACATTAACGGATCATAGCCCAGTTCATCAGATGCATGGGCTACAGCAACAGTTGAAGGGTGAGGAGATTTAATTCTGCCCCTAACCTTCTGAAGTGTTGGAGAAGACTTTGGAAACATTATAGGAAGGTTTTTACAGCCTGTTTTTCATGGTGGGTGGAGGAATAAATAGAAGCAAGAGGCACATGAGAGGAAAACTACTTTCATTTTTCTCCTTCAAGTGGCATATAATCATGCTGTCAAATGTTGGCTCCTAAATGGGTGATTTTGATGATGTGATTTCAGTCTAATTTTCTATGCAGAGGTTTTTACCCTTTATTTTGCACATGGATGTTTATATATACACCCACAGGTGTACACACGCAAGAGAACTCAATAAAAATCTTAGGGTAGGCACTTGGGCGAGCTCTTGTTCAGATCTTTGGTTTGCAAGGAAGGCAGATACATTCTGCAGAAATATTCATTCAAACTTGTACAGGTGAATGCCTGTTCACCATATTTGTTGTTGGGAGCAGAGCAAGTGTGGGTTCCAACTTACCTCGCTGCCGGTTTGCTTCCTCCCGCGCCGCATAGCATGCGCAGTAACAAAAAATCCCCCCCCCAAGAAAACCAAAGCCGAAAAAAAGATGGCAACCGCATGCACAGTGCCGGATGTCAGATTCTGTGCATGCTCAGAAGGAAAAAAATAAAAATAAAAAAAAATTCGGGGAAAAAAATTCAAAAAAATAAATAAAAAAAAGATGGCGGCCCCCACGGACCGGCACCGACCAATCTGGTTTGGTGACGTCATCGTGATGTCACCAGTGGGCCGCTACCAGTTTTGGAGAACCGGGCCGAACCGGTCCAAACCCACCCCTGGAGCAGAGTAGCTGCACTGAGAGGGAACTACTGGATTTGACAAACATAATGCAGGAAAAAGCCTTAACTGATCACTTGGAATTTTGATTAGTATATGTTCAATTAAAATATGTCCTCTGATAGATCAGATCTTCTTCCTTTAAAGAATAATATTTGAACATGATCAAAGTAGGTGATTTTGAAGTCCAATATTTTCCCATGCTTCTGTTGCTTTATCCAGATGTAAAGAAATTGGAGCTGTCCCAACTTAACTTATCTCACTTTATTTCTGTACATAGTTAACAAGAAGTGGGTTATAGCTGAACATATATGTAGGTCTCCAGGAAGAGGCACCAGCTTCATGAGATATGCTGGACTATAAACTAAGCAATTTGTATGGGTTTATAGGACATGTTAAGCTGCCAAACAACATCAACAACAAGTTAAAATTACAGTAACCAAGCTTCAGAAGTTGTGACAACGAGGTTACAATTAATAGCCTAACGTGTTCTCTGAACTCATCTTCCTTCAGTTATGGTCAACAAATTGTGCAAATATACTAACCTCAACAGTAATATACTTTAACCAACTGGCTAAAAACATAATATCACATAGATAATCTCAACTCAAACATAGATGAATAAGAAAGTACACATAAAAGTTGGCTAAACAGGAATGCATATAATCCCCAAACCTCTAATTTCTTGCTGAAAAATCAGTAGTCTGGTTTTCAGTTGTCAGAAGGACAGAATAAAGTCTTTGTTTGACCATTACAGTGGACTAAAACACTAAAACAAGTTGAAAACAAAAATACTATTTGTAGTTTGTTTTTTTTAAAGGGGGAATCCCAGCTCCTTTCCCATTTGTGATATCACCACCTATTCCACCCTATTCTCTCTTTAAGCTTAGGCTTTTTAATGTAAAGGTGCAACAACGTAATTAACAGTATTAATAAAATAGCAGAGTTGAAAGACACCTTGGAGGTCTTCTAGTCCAACCCCTGCTCAGACAGGAGACCCTATACTATTCTGGACAAATGGCTGTCTAATCTCTTCTTGAAAACCTGCAGTGATGGAGCACCCACAACTTCTGAAGGCAAGCCCTTCAACTGGTTAATTGTTCACACTGTCGGGAAATTTCTCCTTAGTTCTAGGTTGCTTGTCTCCTTGATTAATTTCCACCCATTGCTTCTTGTCCTGCCTTCAGATGCTTTGGAGAATAGCGTGACTCCCTCTTCTTTGTGGCAACCCCTGAGATATCGGAACACTGCTATCATGTCACCCCTAATCTTTCTTTTCATTAAACAAGGCATACCCAATTCCTGCAACTGTTCTCCATATGTTTTAGCCTCTAGTCCCCTAATCATCTTTGTTGCTCTTCTCTGCACTCTTTCTAGAGTCCCAACATCTATTTTATGTCATGGTGACCAAAAATGGATGCAGTATTCCAAGTGTGGCAACAAATACATTTAAATCCATGTGAAGCCTGCAAATGTGTTTTGGGCCACATCTGGGCCAAAAGAATCACATCTGAGTAGCAGGTACCTTAAATGACATTCTAGATGCTTTCCTTAAGCACCCTCTTGCTTTCTGTTCTTCACCTTCTCTGTCTCGTGCTGCCAACCACAGGCCCCTGGATCTGAACAAACATGTCTGCTCTAATGAGCACCCTGTAAAATGGATCCTACAGCTCTGCCGCCCTTCTTTCTTCACACAGCAAGGACACAGTAGGCTTACTATTTGAAGTCTCTTCTCGGGGGTCTTTTGTTCTGCTAGTCTGTTAAATTTCCCTGGTCTTCAGCCCATTCATGATGAATGCTGATGCCACTGTCAGAGAGCCCCAAGTCTGTGCTTTTATTGTTCAGATGACTGAGGTAATGAGGTCCAGATTTGCTGTGAAAGAAGATGAATGGCGTTTTGTTAAGTGGACACATATACAGAATGCTCAGACTGCAGACTTTGCAGGAAAATTACTCTCCTACTCAAAGCAAAAGACTGACAAGTATTTGCTCTTCTACTCTTTAGATATTCCTGGGAAAGAAGCCAAAGATTCCATTGTCCCATAGGACTTTTGCGGTGGAAATAAGTAACCGGGTTGAACTTTGTGGCATATAAAACTTCTCTAAGTTGTCAAAAGGTAAGATTTTTCATCACACCTTATCAACATGCCCAGGATTCTGTAGCTAAAAGAGTCCATTTCTTTAAGTCCATTTCACATTATTAATTCTCTAAGTCAGTATAGGAAACTACAACTTTACAGTAAGGTATAACCTAGAGTGAAGGCACTGATCAGATTGCTGGATCAAAAGGATCATGGCATGATAATACTGTGCAGTGTGAGTATCTCCCATTAAAGCCATAGCTATACTTTTGGGTACAGATTTCCTCTATGCAGGCACATCTTAATATGTCAAGCAGTCCCAGCAGACTTAATTGCATGAAAGATTGGAGATGCGTCAGTTAGGGAGCGATGGCATTTAGCTCAATATTTGCCTGTCTGCTGACAGGCCATAATTTTCCTAAAATTCTTCCTTAGCTTTCCTAAAGAAACTGGGGATTGAATTGGGGGGCCTTCTGAGCCTTGCCTATTTCAGTGACAATCCATTGCTCATTGTGTGAGGAGGGCTTAAGGTAAATAATTGCTTGGCCCATTGCCAATAAGGACATCACCATACTTGAGTGCAGGAACAGATGCAGGAACAAGATGAACAGCCTGCAGGATACAGGATCATCATCCTCTACTTCCAACATCTCCGCAAATGCACCCAGCATCTGTCCTGCAAAAGACTGCTGTTTTCTGACTGTCATTGACTCAAGCCCTTCACAGCATTTGGTTCTGACCAATGATTTGGTTTCATTCTAGCAGCAGCCTTAGCTCAGATTAGCTGCAGAGGCACCAGCTGCCAATTGTTGCCTAGTAAGCCATTTTTGACTTGTGCCTTCAAGCTACTATGTTTCTTTCATTCATTCATTCATTCATTCATTCATTCATTCATTCATTCATTCAATTCATTCACTGCATTTATATAGCCGTGTATTTCATTCATGTGACTCTGGGCAGCTCACAATACAAAACATAAAAACAAGAAAGAACAAAGCATTACAATAAAGCTGAGCTCTCTAAAATCTATACATATCGGGCTCTTCTACCTCGTCTCAGTGCCTGAAGAAAAGGCTAGGTATTCAAAGATTTTTGAAGTCTCCCAAGATTGGACCTCATGCAGAGCCCATAGCAAGAATTCAGTTAGGGTATGTTTAAGGCATGAGTTACTAAGAGTAGCATCTTTTCTTCCAGGAACAGTTGCAATTGGTATACAAGATGAAATGGCATGAAGTCCTTTACTGGGCACAGATGCCACCTGCTTATTGAACAGCAACTGTGAGCCCAGAAGGGCTCCCAAATTGCACCAACTCTGTCCGAGAGAAGGGGGTACAATCCCATCCACAGTAAAAAAAAATGGGACATCCCCAGATCCAGGACAGTTCTAAAACCTAGAGTCACTCTGTCTGTCTGGGATTGTGTTGAAACCTGTTCTTCCCCATCCAGACCCTCACAGCCTCCAAGACCTGGAAAAGAACCTTAATGACATTGCTTGGGTGGTGTAGGCAGAGACAAGTAAATGAGTATTATTTGCATACTTAGTGGTTTTATATAGATGTTAAATGGGAGAGGGCAGAGAACTGAGAACTGAGTCTTGTGGCCAAGATCACTTCTTGAGGGTTGCTGGGTTGTATGCCCACATGTGTGGTTAGACTGAAGGAATAAGATAGGAGTTTCTCTGGAGTATGGCTATCCTATTACTCATTAGGATTCCTCCCTGAACTATTGGACCTGGTTGCCAGCCCAGTTTCAGTACAGCTCAGGAATTCATGGATTCCATGGCAACCATCAGCTTGTCCCAAGCCATCTTGTTTCTAATGATGTGGATGTCACATGTTAAGCCTGTTTTTTTTTAAAAAAAAAAAACAACTTTGAGCAGCTGAAGAATCGCTTCTGCAATTTGGCGAGATCCGGCCATGAAAAGTTGTGTATGGGTTTTTTAATTGTTTTTAAATGCTTTTTATTATGTATTTTTTTTAATAATGCTTTTTATATTTTAATAAGTTTTATATTTGCTGTAAGCCGCCCAGAGTCCCTTGGGAGTTCGGCGGCATAGAAATACGAATAAAGTTAAGTTAAAGTTAAAGTTGCATGATCTGGATGTGAAGGACATTACCATTTGTCATATGTCAGTGATTTATTGCTGCTCCCTCTCTCCATAGAACTAAATTCATTCAAATGGTATGCCTTGGCCATAGGGTTTCCAAGAGATACTGGATGAACCACCAACAATCTGGCAGATGAAACGGCCTGGTTCACCATTGGCAAGAAACATTATCTCAGGCTTTTGACCTGATCACCACAGAGTGGTCCCTTGGTTTCCTGAGATCCTTTAGCAGATGAAGTTACAGAAACAATGTCTGAGTAATGGATAGGTTTTAATTGAGTATGATTCATCCTCTGCTCCTCCCCCCCCCAGGGTTCATTCAACTACCTGTCTTGTTCAAAAGTCCTTATAGACATTTACAATTGACAAATAACTGTATCATAAAAGAGAATAAGTGAAACAGAACAGGAAGCAGATAATTAGCAAGTTCTCCTCTTGCATTTTTGTGGAAGTAAAGGAATTACAGATTGTCTTGAACTTATGATTGCAACTTATGATTACTCAAGGAGAGAAGCAACCTAGAACTCAAGGAGAGAAGCAAGCTAGGACTAAGAAGAAATTTCCTGACAATTAGAACAATTAATCAGTGGAACAACTTGCCTCCAGAAGTTGTGAATGCTCCAACACTGGAAGTTTTTCAGAAGAGATTGGACAACCATCTGTCTGAAATGGGTTTCCTGCCTGAGCAGGGAGCTGGACTAGAAGATCTCCAAGGTCCCTTCCAACTCTGTTATTCTAATTCTAATTCTAATTGGGACAGTTTTAAGTGGTGTGGTCATCAAATGAGGCATCGTGTGCCTCACCCAATTTTGTGACCTTTTTTGCTATGGTTGTTAAGTGAATCACCTGCAATCATTAAGCGAGACATCATGCGATTGTGACTTGCAATCTCCTGCCATCTTCCCCATTGACTTGCTTTGTTGAAAACTGTTGGGAAGGCCACAAATCGCAATCAGATGACAGTAGATTGCTGCAATTGTTGTGAGTGCAAGCCAGTTGTCCAATGCCCAGATTGTGATCATGTGATTGCAGGGACATAAGTGCAAAGACAAGTTATAAATTGTTTTTTCAGCAGAGTGGTGACTTTGAATAGTCACTAAATGAATGGTCTTAAGTCAAGGACGACCTGTAATCTGCTCATCCATACTCAACTGCAACAGGGAAAGGACCTGTGGACAGTCAGTAAGTACAGTAATTGATTGGTCAGCTTGGATGTGTTTTCCTGAGGTTATAAAACTGATTCAGTTCAAAAAGCAATAACAGTGGATCAATGAGAAAACTTATGGGGAAAAATCAATAAAATTTACACTAAGCCACAATCTGAGGGAAAATTGGTACAAAATGTTCTTCAGATGATAAATAACTCTGTCAACAATTGCCAAAATGGATAAATAATACAGCAATAAATGTTGGAGATTCCACAATGAAAAAGGAAACAAGTTTTATCATATGTGGTGGTTATGTAAAAAACAACAACAAAAGTCCCAAAGTATTGGAAAGAAATATATTAAAACAGCCAAATATTTTAAAAATAAAATTTCAATTATAGCCACAAATATTTTTATTAGGTATGATCCCAGAGAACAAATGAAAAGCATCAAAATATATTAAGATATATTGTGACAGCAGCAAGAATCAAGCTGGCACAATATTGGAAAAGAGAAACCTTGCTGTCAATACAGGACTGGGAGACAAAAATTGAAAAATATGCAGCAATGGAAAATCTGACAGTATATATTCATAGCAGAAGTCTAACCAAATTCAAGCAGGAATGTTTCCCTTATATCCAAAATATATAGGAAAAGAAAGCATTTGGTTTTTAAGAAAAAGAGAAACTGTTTTAAAGTAATAAGAATAGTAATATAAATTTTATATTTAATAAATTATATTAAATATAATTCAAACTAAATTGAATAACAATGTTCAAAATAAAGTATAACAACATTCAAGAAGCAATTAGTGCCTGCGTGGGGGAAGGTGGACAAGAATGAAAGAAAGGGAGGTTACCAGAATGCTCTTTTTTACCATTTTTAATATTTTTTTCTCAAAATTCATATACGGCACATACGTGTGTGTCTATAAAATCTTTTTCTTCTTTTTTCCTTTATGTTTTACATAACCAATAAAAAAGCATAAAAGTTTTGGGAAACACCAAAACTTCAGTAGATTTTTAGATTACATCTTTTAAAAGAAGAAATAGCATTTAGAAATGACCTTATTACTTTCAAGTTGTTGGAACTGCTATTGAAATTAACAATTTGTTTAAACACATTATTCCATTTCAGTAATAGGTAATTATATGTACTAACTCAACTTTGAGATTCAATATTTTTAAATGTATATATTTTATTTCAGTCACATGGGACTTGACTTCTGGATAAAGGAAATGGATTGACAATAAAAAGATTTATTTTTCATCATCAGAAACACTAACATTTGGCTCCATGTTTTCAGCAGTTTGAAGAATTGATTAATAGAGTTCAAACATGAATGACCATAAGGAATTATGGCATCAATTCACCGATGAATGAATACCCGGTAAATATATGCTTTCTATGTTTGTATGTTTTTGTCTCTTTTTTCAGCTTTTTAAATATATATATATAGTGTTGGGCTGAATCCCCAGTTTATAGTAACTCAGAAGGAGAATTGTATTGGTTGAGTGGGTATTTGGCTCCTCTCTCATTTTTTTTTCACTTTGCCAGAGGTATCCTCAAAACACACACACACACACACACACACACACACACACACACACATATATATATATATGTATGTGTATATATATATATATATATATATTCTTGTTTCATTTTTGGTATTTAGTTAATTGAAAAAGAAATTGATTCTAAATATGTGTTCGTTATTAATTTTGAAATGTCTTATACTCTATGAAGGTGATGCATGGTTTCAAATAAACATTAAATAAATTTCATGTTAATTTTATTTTGTTACTATGTGAATTTTTTTATTAGTTTCTTTTTCTTCTTCATGTTTAGATTATTTACATCACTATAATGCATGCAGATTATTGTTAACCACACGATCACTGGCGTATTTTGTAGTAGCAACAAAAGTAGTGGTTGTTATTTTTCACCAATTAAAAACGTAAAGCTAGCAAGCGAAGTAATCTTTTGATCAGCTTGATTAACAAAAATCTAGCCATTCCCCAGCTACTGAACTGGACAGGATACAGCATTATGAATGTTAGGCTTCGTACAAGATGTTATGCTAAAATGTGAATAGCTAATCTATGACTCAATGTGCTATATAAATATTGTTTGTTACTTTAGGATTGTTTGATTTTAGCCAGTTGGCTAGTTCAGTAAGCCATGGCTTAGTGTGTGCATGGACCTAGCCATTATAGTAAGACACGGATATCCCAAAACTACAGTAAAGCATTTCATTTAAGCTTGTGTTTGCAAAATTTGATTATTAGTATGAGCTGGTCATCTGGAAACACTATCAGCTATGGGATTCCCCTGCTACCACACAGCTTTTCTTTAAATCAAGAAGTCTTTTGAGTTTTCATGACTGACAAGGCCTTCAAGACTCTGCTCAAAAGTAAAGATCTGAAGCTGACCTTGGCTGAAAAATAACTGACATAAAAATGTCAGCATGAGTTTGCATACAACCTAAAGGCAGAGCTCATGGCATTCCTTTTCCTACAATAAACCCTCTAAAGTAAATATGGCTTGGAATCAGTGCAATACTGTACCAATCTACAGATACAGTAGATACAGATACAGATTGATAGAGTTGGAAGGGACCTTGTAGGTCATCTAGTCCAACCCCCCACTCAAGCAAGAGTCCCTATACCATTTCAGACAAATGGCAGTCCAATCTCCTCTTGAAAGTCTCAAGTGTTGGAGCTCTCACAACCTCCGTAGGCAAGTTGTTCCACTGGTTGATCGCTCTCAGTGTCAGAAAGTTTCTCCTTATTTCCAGGTTGAATCTCTCCTTGGTCAGTTTCCATCCATTATTCCTTGTCTGGCCTTCTGGTGCCTTGGAAAACCGCCTGACCCCCTCCTCTCTGTGGTAGCCCCCCCCCAAGTATTGGAACACTGCTATCATGTCTCCCCTGGTCCTTCTCTTCGCTAAATTGGCCATGCCCAGTTCTTGCAACCGCTCTTCGTATGTTATAGTTTCCAGTCCCCTAATCATCCTGGTTGCTCTCCTCTGCACTTTCTCTAGAGTCTCAACGTCTTTTTTGTAGTGTGGTGACCAAAACTGGATGCAGTACTCTAGGTGTGGTCTAACTAAGGCTTTATAGAGTGGTATTAGTACCTCCCTAGTCCTAGATTGTATCCCTCTATTAATGCAGCTAAATCGCAACTCGATTTGCTAAAGCTTCATACTAAGCAGGCAACATAGTTAACATTTGTTCTACTTTCTGCAGCTATATTTGCTCCAGCCCAAAATGCAACCTAGGAAAAAGGGGATGTGGGAACAGGTAGGGGAAGAAAGAAGCAGTGCAGTTGTCTGCATTAAGATTCAGATGAATCTTTCAAGGGCTGCTGCTACTCCTGAGAGGGAGGAAGCTGGAATGAAAGGGAGTCTGCCTGGCTCTTGATAAAAGGGAATGTCTGATTTTGAGAAATCACCCTTACCTGTTGTAGGAAGAACCATAAGAGACCACCACCACCCCCTCTTTATTTCCATGCCCACAGAGAAGGCAAAGAAAAAACATTCATAGAAGCTAAAGCAATCCCTGTCTCCCAGCCAGAATGGCCTCAGGTAACCCCAGTTAGAAGACTGAGACTGACTGAATTGATAGGATTAAGGATTAAGTCAGAAAACACAAAGACACACAGAATTTGCATTTCCCATCTTTCCCCAAGGCTAGCCTTGACCTGGCCACTGCCCAGGAAACCAAATAGGGACAATTAGAATACAGAACCTAATCAAATCAAATAACCCCACCATGCATCTCAATCTCAAAGGTCCAAAAAGGTATAAAACTCATCCACTCCTCATGCCAGGCTGTCAGCTGCCTCAGAACCAATACTGAGGTCATTTCACTTCTGATTCCTACATAAATGGAGACCTCCTTTCCTGCAGCTTGCCTCCAAATTCATGGCTCCTGCATCTTTCTCCTGGCTTGGAAATGGACCGGATTTTTCTTCCAACACTATTCTGACCTTTAAGTTGCTAGGACAGAGGCAGAGGTGGGTTCCTCCCGGTTCGGACCAGTTCTCCCGAACCGGTAGTGGCCTGCTGGTGACATCACGATGATGTCACCGAACCGGATCAGTCGGTGCTGGTCCGTGGGAGCCGCCATCTTTTTTTATTTTTTTTTTATTTTTTTCCCCCTTCTGAGCATGTGCAGAAGCTGACTTCCGGCACTGTGCATGCGGTTGCCATCTTTTTTTCAGCTTTTTTTTTTACGGATTTTTTGTTACTGCGCATGCACGCGCCCATGTGGCACGCCAAAGCAGCGCAGAAGGGAGTGAACCGGCAGCGAGGTATGTTGGAACCCACCCCTGGACAGAGGGTATATGGAGCTGAAAGTATGAAACCTTCAGCTGCTTTCGAATGAACACATAATAGTCCTATTTTATAATAAACTGATTCTGAGCAATTATTCAAAGTCTAAAATGGCTTGATCCCAGATGACTGAGGGGAGAAGCAGATCATTTAATGTTCCTCCAAAGGAATGCCCAGTAGTAAGGGATGTTCATTGTTCCAAGGGTCAGAGATATCCCATCATTCTCTTGTACACAATTTGAGATCTGGTAGAAAGGTTCTCCATGTCCCAGGAATGATGGAAGATGGCTTAACAGTAGCAAGACAAAGACTCTCAATGGGAGCCACCATCTTGTGCGCAGTGAGGGAGGCTGTGAGGTAGGTGAAAGGCGAAGGCCAGAAGCAGGCAAGGCACCCGCCGGGCCCAGAGAGAATGATGACGGAGACCCTGCAGTCAGGCATCCTGCAACATTGCCCGACCCGTCACAAGACTCACTGATGACTCACAGCTGACCCATCCCATCACAAGACCTGTCACAAGACCTTCACGTGACACACCCATACCTGAAGCCCTTATAAACAGAACACTGACACTGACATCCCCTAAATTCCGCTGACGATATTACCTAGCCTGGTAACGAAACGTTCGGAAACCAACCCACAAGCTCGGAGAACGAACCTTTACCCTCCCTCTCAATAGTGTTGTCTAAATATAAGTAATTTGTCCATTTATTAAAGCAGAAGTGAATAATGGTGGCTTTTAGATGTTTTGGATTTTAAATCCCATCAATTTTGGTCAGTGGGACCAATGAAAAATGATTTGGTGCAACCTCCCTATCCAAAATATCTTTGAGTTCCCTATCTCTATGCCAGAATAACTAAAGCAAATGTTTTACATTAGGAGTGTCAAACTCAAGACCCGGGGACTGGATCCAGCCCGTGGGGTGCTTAAATCTGGCCCACGGGGCTGCCCTGGAAACAGCAAAGGACAGGCCTGTGGTGCAGGGGTAAAATGCACTTACCTTCACTACCAGCTCAGAGATGTGAGCGTGCACACGCACGTGCTCGCTACGCTCGCATGCGCCTCTTCTGTGCATGCGCAGAGGGTCAGCGCACAGGACGTGATGACGTCCAGGCGGGGAGCTGAGCGGGACGGCGGCAGCGCCAGGGAAGCGTCAGCGCATCCTCTCTCTTCAAGCGGGTCGAGCAAGCGGCTTTTGCTGTGGCGCAGTTGCTCCAGCAGCTTTGGCTATTTCTCTGGGCATTGAGAGGGCGAGCGCGGCCGGTCACTTGCTTCACTGCCGAAGCCCCTCAAGCCAACGTGCTGGTGAAACCCAACCGGCAACATGCGAAGGCTTGCAGCTTGCAGGGAGGGAGATTTGAATCGGTTTGGTTCGGCGAACTGATTCAATCGTCCCTACCGCCTCCGCCAAGATGGCCCGAGGTGGTAGAATTTCACCCCTGCTGCGGTGCCTTTGCCAGTGAAAACGGAGCTCACGAGGGCTGCATGCAGTCCTTCTGAGCTCCGTTTTCGCTAGCAGGGGGTTGCAGGAAGCCGTCGCAGCCGAAAACAGAGCTTGGGAGCCCGTTTTTGCTGTCAGAGCGCTCGGGCCACCACAGGCGCCCCCAACATGAGTGATGTCAAGCTAGCCATGCCCACCCTGGCCACGCCTATCCTGGCCCCCCAAGGTCAAACACAACCCTGATGCGGCCCTCAATGAAATTGAGTTTGACACCCCTGATTTACATTAGTTTTACATTCAGCCAAATTACAATTTTCATTCCTGATAGGCTTCTTTAGCATAACAGGTAATTTCCCATTTGGTATATGCTTGTTTATTTGCTAAACATGCCTTCTTTAAAAACTCTATGCCTATCTATATGGAATACGAAGGTATTTTATACTTGCTTTTAGTTATTGGAATTTGCTTAGAGTGGTGGGAAAGCGTTAGAAAGATAGCATACAAATCATTTGCTGGAATTCAAACTTTTATTGTCAATGCACAACATGTGTACAATGAAATTGAATGAGCCTCCCTTGGTGCAGCCCCTCAGAAAACACAGAATACATCTCAATAACTCAATAAATAAAAGAAAAAAGAAATCCCTAAACACAAATAAGTAATAACTAGCACACATTCCCACATACATATATGTATATAACATTATATTATATACATATAATATATGTGTGTATGTATGTATGTATGTATGTGTGTATGTCAGAGGTGGGTTCCTCCCGGTTCAGACCGGTTCGCCCAAAAGAGGAACGACCTGCTGGTGACATCACAGTGACGTCATGGATCCAGTTCGGTCGGTGCCGGTCCGTGGGCGCCGCCATATTTTTTGGGGGAATTTTTTTTATTTTTTTTCTTCTGCGCATGTTCAGAAGCCGAGTTTCCGGCACTGTGCATGCATCACCATCTTGTTTTCGGCATTTTTGGGGGGGGGATTTTTTTTATTTTTCAGCACTGCACATGCGCGCGTGAAGTGCGCGCGCGGCCATGCGGCGCGGGAGGAAGCAAACCAGCAGCGAGGTAAGTTAGAACCCACCCCTGGGTGTGTGTGTGTGTGTGTGTGTGTGTGTGTGTGTGTGTGTGTGTGTGTGTGTGTGTGTGT
>QLTV01002693.1:3766818-3792625 GCA_003457575.1 Thermophis baileyi
AGGTTGTTTTCTTGTTACTCTCTCAGCTTGGTTGTTTTCTTCCATACATTTTAATTTAATTTAATTTAATTTAATTTATTTGTCAAGCATATATGATTACAAGCAAAGTGATACATACACATACATATATATATATATATATATATATATATATAACAAGATATTATATACAATATTATATACATATAATATATTATATATAATATTATATATGGAAGTAGATATCCTACTGATATCAGGTACCATGGATGTCTTACCAAAAGACAAAGCAATGAAGAACCATCCTACAAGTCACATGCTATGAGGGAGCAGTTAAGTTTCTCCAGACTATTCCTTGCTTAGGGGAAAAAAAGTGATTATACTGCTTTTGCTAGTTCATAGCAGTGGTTCAGAGCAGCATCGAATCACCTCTCAGAGCTCGAGCTCTAATGAAGTGGCTAAAATGGACATCAGTTAGGAAGGAGTTAATCAAGACACAGTTAAATAAAAAAAGAATACATATTAGATTCATGAACAGTTATTTAGGGCTATGTAGGACATCCAATGAATTCCCTTGTGGATAATTAGGCCTGGGCATTGTACAGCATTTGTCCCATTTAATGAGTATTTTTCTTTTAAGGGTTTTTAAAAACCATACAGAAAGGAAAGTTTTGGAATTAATGTTCCGAAAGTGGCAGACCATTTGCAAACTTTTAAAAACAATACAATGAAAAAAATGCCCACTACCTCCTGCACTGGAGAAACAGGAATTATATCCCTAATTGTGATCCTGTGATTCTGAAACCACAAGAAAAAAAAAAACGGGGAAAAAACAGGAGAAGTTTTTTCCCCTGCTTTAGTGGTTGTTTTAATTAATTGGCAAACTGTGTGGTTTTGCAGAACATATTTGTCTAAAATGAGGCTGCCTAAAGCATGCTTCAATTCACCACAGATCAGTGTGTTGTGTAAAGAGAGCAGCTGATTTTTCAATTTCAACTTTCGCCTTAGGAGGAAAAAAAGGCTTGATGAAATGCAAGGGCATCTGCAGGGGAAAGGCAAAAAGGTCAAGATGGCAGCTCTGACCATGCAACCAAAGTCTCATCCCTTTTATGTGTGTTGTAGTGCTTCAATTGCTTGGTTGTGGCTGCCATCTTGACTTTTTTGACACCCATCCCATTGGATGCCCTTGGTGAAATGGCTTATATCAGTTGGGAAGCTGCTCTCACGAAGCCTTGGAGAAGCCTTTTTCCAAACTTCAGAAAAATAGACAAAACAATGGAAGCTCTTTTGAAATGCTGGTTACAAGGTGCAATTTTAACTGGCTGGTGGGTTAGGTTGCATTCCTCAAAGAATGAATGCAAGTCTTCAGAAATAACTGACCATATTCACAGTTAGTGACAATGTGGCTTGCTTTTATCTCAGAGCACAGTGTGAAGCTGTTGTGGGTAAACCCAGGTTTATGACTTACTGTTATGCAAACTGCAACCAATTATGGCTTATTCAACAATGTGGTTAAGTAAACTATGATTTAGTGCAAAGTTCAATCCAAGCTTTCAGGGTGTGGCTATGTCTAGAGTTGCCAATTGACCAAAAAAAATCCATCAGTCACCCCTTTGTTGGATTGTTTTGGAGATATGAGGCATTTCAAGGCAGAGAGATAAGCACTGTCATGGAATTAGAAGGAGCCCTTTAGACCTAATTCAGTACAGAATCTGAATCAGAGCATCGCTGACAGATGGCAGTCCAGCTCTGTTTGGAAGGTAAACCAATCACTTCTTCTACAGGTAATTGATTCTGTAGTCAGACCATTATTTCTATATTATGATGCTATAAAAAGCATAGGAAAATGGGATGAGAAAAATCTGGCAACAGTTATGAAGCTGTTACAGATGCAACTGCTTGGCAATATTAGAAATAATAGAGTTGGAAGGGACCTTGGAGGTCTTCTAGTCCAACCCCCTGCTTAGGCAGGAAACCCTACACCACTTCAGACAAATGGTTATCCAACATCTTCTTAAAAACGTCCAGTGCTGGAGCAATATATAGAACTGAAACACATATTGACAAAATAATATGGTCCAGATACTTTAGCAGTTTCAGGGGCCTCTGGAATTCTTAAGGATCCTTAAGAAATGCTGTCCTTGAAGCAAAGGCAAACATTTGGTTTTATGTGGAATTAAAAAGTAGGATGGTTAGAATTAGCAATATGAAATGTGGAATGAGGAATTAAAATATCCACTGTTGGAAAATTAATGGTTCCAAGTTTCAAGGAATGTAAAATACATTTCTTATGATTTAAGAATGATGTTATTGATCAGAAAATATTGCTTCATGTTAATCAATAGTAGTAAACATTTAAAATATATAAAAGCTCCTCATGGAGTAAATATAGCTTTCCATGATATATTCATATAAGAGTTATGTGGGTCTATATAAATAGGTGTAATAAACTCAGGTAATTCTTCATTAGCCAGAGCTGCAAATGCTGGTGAATGTAGGAGTTGGAAGACCAAATCTACCTATTGTTTTATGAGGGATGATGGATAACATGGCTCACAGGGTTGACTTTCCATTGTTTTACCCTGACATGCAGTAAAAGGGTGTTAATATGGCATTCTGCTTCTCCAAGTTTACACAACTCACCGGAGTTTTCATTAATAGCCTGACAAGATTTTCCATAGCCCTAAATATAAACAACTGACACAAACTCCTGAATGTTGTTGGAAACTGGATTTTGGCAACCAATCAAACATCATCCTTCATGCCTCAGGATTAGCTGAGGGAAAGGACCTTGTCTTGTAAAGCTGTCACTTAGAAGGTTACCATTGATGGAGGGCCACAAAGTCTTGAACCCTTGACCTTGTCTAAACCCATCCGTTACAGCTTCCCTGCACCCTTTTGACAGAGAAAGGGGGATGCACACAGGCCAATCTGGACTGCAGAAAAACACGTACATGTGGTGACAAGTCAAGCGATTCACGCTCTATTCTTGGCTCTGAAGCTCACTGTGTGACCTTGGCACTTTTTTGCAAATAATTTTGAATGAGTCACATTTAACCTGCAGGCATTTGTAAAATGGATTTAATAAAAACTGGAGGAGGGAAAGTTATTGCTGCTAGAATAGCTGAGGGAACAAGAAATGATTAGACAGGTTAAAGTTTTGCAAAGTAAAAAAAAAAAGATTTTCCCCAGATGAAAACAAAATCCTCAGCAATGTGGCTGGCTTACACATTACACTGAGCCACTGATGTGAGTTGCTTGGCATGAACAACATATATGAAACTAGCCAACTCTGTTTCATTTAACTGCAGGTAGTCTTCGACTTACAACCATTCATTTAGTGACCAAAGTTACAAATGCACTGAAAAAGTGACATGATTATTTCTCACACAACTGTTGTACCATCTCCTTGGTCACTTTATTAAAATTTGGATTATTGGCAACTGACTCATATTTATCATGGTTGCAATGTCCCAAGGTCATGTGATCATCTTTTGCAACCAAGTGACAAGCAAAGTCAACGGGGAAGCCAGATTCACTTAAGAACCATGTTACTAACTTAACAACTGCAGTGATTCATTTAATAACTGTGGCAAGAAAGGTCGTAAAATGAGGAAAAACTAACTCGCTTAGCAACAGAAATTTTGGGCTTTAATTGTGGTTCTAAGTTGAAGACTACCTGTATTTATTTATTATAAAGCCTTTTTATACTGCTCCCGGTTAAAAAAAATAGTTCAAGTACTTTACAGTTAAGTTCAAACAAACTGGTAGATTAAAACAATTGATAAAAGCATGTAAAGCACTGCATAAAATGCACAAAATAAAGTAAGATTTTTTTTAAAAAAAAATATGATACCGTAACAGAAAGTAAAAAATGGCAATAAAGAAGTTTGAAATCGTGATTTTTATTCATCCTACACACATAATCATACACATATACACATACGTATTGGTCAACTCAAGGCAGTGAACATACCTAATTCTCCTGCCTCTTATTTCTCCCCAACAGCAAAGAGAATGACTGGCCCAAAGTCACCCAGCTGCCTTCATGTCCAAGGGAGAACTAGACTCTCCATCTCCTGGTTTCTAGGCCGGGATCTTCACCAATACATCAAAACTGGCTGTCTCAAATATCATAGCTGCATTAAGACATTATTAAAAGGGCTTGGAGACAGAGGTGGTATTCACTTACCTTCCCTACCGGTTCGCAAATGTGAGCGCGCGCAGAATACCACCTCTGCTTGGAGAATCTAAAACAAATGAAATGAATGCCAGGTACACTTTTCTGAGCAAGTATAACCATTTACAACCAACTATGATGATGCCAGAGAGACAAAATGGGCATTGCAACACCACATGGCTAGCAAAGTCCATTCATACATGCATGGTGGCTTTATAGATAGGGGGATGGAGCTTGCATTATAGCATCGCAACCAGAGGTGGCATTCTGCCGGTTCGGACCGGTTTGGGCGAACTGGTAGTGGCGATCTGCAGGTGGGCCCACCCACCTGCCCCGGCTCTATGTCGTCCTATTTCTGCATGTTTTGAAGCTGCGCGCATGCATGCAAGCCGTGCGCGAGAGCAAAACGCACGCATAGAAAGTCGCACGCATGCGCACACTCACATTTGCGAACCGGTAGGGAAGGTAAGTGAATACCACCTCTGATCGCAACACACATTTCATCCCTTGCCCCTCCCTGCCCCATTCTTCAGGGGTCCATAGAAAGCTACTACCGAAGAGACCTGCTTTCAGGTAGGTAGTTGCCCCTATGGCAGATACCTCAATCAAACCAATAATAACATGATATAAATAGAGGAAGATATTTTTCTTCAGATTCTGTAGTATCAATTTGTGGGTAAAAAATCAAAAATAGCAAAAAAAAAAAGCAAAAAAAGTAAAAATAGTTAGCAGGACATGTGACTGCAGCAACTGTTAAAAAGCAATATTGAATTTTACCAATGTATCATCTGTTAATGAAAGTTGTCTAAATTCTTCACTACTCTTTACAGCAGTGTTTCTCAACCTTGGCGACTTTAAGACGTGTGGATTTCAATTTGCAGAATTCTGGGTTGAGGTCCACATGTCTTAAAGTTGCCAACGGGGAGAAAACCTTATATTGTTGTAAGCCGCCCAGAGTCCCCTGGGAGTTGGGCGGCATATAAATATAAATAAATAAAATAAATAAATAAATAAATAAATAAATAAATAAATAAATAAATAAACCTGCTATACAGGCCAGTAGCTTCAAATGTATTAAACGGAAGCTCCCAGGATTCCAGTTGAAAACATAGAGAATTATAGTCCAATACTTCTGGAGAGCATTACTGTAAGTACCTAGCCAGATCCATTTGTAAAATATAAATTGTGGCTTAACAAGTGGGAAACTAGCCACCACAGTTAAAATTTCAACTTATACCTGCACTGCACCTTAAGCTGCTTCTGCTCTGTGCTCCTGCTGGCTTGACTCTAAGCCAGTTTTAGAAAATCCTGTTTAGACTGAGATACTTTGGCAATAGTTTGCAAGATATTCAGTCCAGATTGCAGACTGAAGGACTGAATGTCTTGCAAGATCATGTCCTCCCACTGAACAATTCCTCCCATTAGACATTTCCCCTACTGCTCAGCTGTCTCACCTTCTCATTACAGGAAAACAATGGCCATTTGTCTTCCTTCTTGTGGGCAGGTCTTCCTAGAAATACATACCTCTCTCACACACACTCACTCACACTCACACACAGAGAGAAAATACACACAAAATCATTCACATAGATACATAAAAATATAAATATTCAAAATTATGTTAAATGCCTATATGCAAAGTTAAAGCATTTTTGATGCAGTACAATCTCTTGGAAAATAAAAATTCCCCCATTGCCACCGTGTTGGCACCTGATATCTTCTGCAGTTTGATGGATCACCCATTAAGAAGCAATACACCCCCCAATTCAAGGAAAGAATAAAAATTTAGAAGAATGCAACTGTGCAACGTGTCAGTTAGAGATGAAGGAAATGTAACAACACGTACTTAGAAATAGATAGGAAGTTACAAGATTTGGCAACAACAAGAGGATAAGCAGCAGAAACCTCAAGTAGGGACGAAGGACACGTAAAGCTTAAGCAAGATATAACTCTATAGGGGCAAAAGGACACGTAAGTTCAGGCGAGGTGCAACCCCATATGCAAATGGACACGTAGGTGCAAATAGACACGTAGACTAAAAGCAAGGTAGAACTCCAAAAAAGGGAATAGCTTTGTGAAATGTTACTTCCCTATTTCTGGAAATCAACTGTATAAAAGATTGTGCTATGCTGTTGTTCGGGGTCTCAGCTCCCAAATTGGACTGGGACCCTTTTGCTGAAGTGCTTCAATAAAAGTGTTGCAAAAGCTGTCTCTCGTGTCTGGCTCTGATTGGCTTCTGTGCCAGGCTGAACCAATTTTTGGACAACAAGCTTGCCATAATAGTTCCACTGAAAGAGTTCAGTAACCATGACTTTTGCTTAACATTTTAAACCAGAGGTCTTCAAACTTGGCAACTTTAAGACTTGTGGACTTCAACTCCCAGAATTCTCCAGCCATTCTGGGAGTTGAAGTCCACAAGTCTTAAAGTTGCCAAGTTTGGGGACCCCTGTTTTAAACCAACAAACTTCGATATATCAGGCAAAGGTCACAGCCACTCTGCCATTTCAGCATTGCTGCAAAAGGGAAGCTCCAAAAGATAGGACAGCTATTGGCTGAGTTCAGCAGCTGTTCTTTCCTCTGTGAGTAGAAGAAAGAATTGGAGAGAAGGAGTTATCCTGTGAGAAAGTAAGGTGCACAGGAACACTCAACTGCTTTAAAACTACAAGAGGAAAATGTCTTTGGGGGACAGTTTTATAATGTGGAGATGGTAAATACAATGTAAGGTTGTCCATTTTTAGCTTCAAACTAAGTTGCTGGCTGGCAACAGGGCAGTGAATAGGCCTTGTATATGGAGCATCCCAAATCCAATCATCAGCATTTGTAGCAGGTTTAGGAAATACACCCTGAGACCCAGGAAAGTTAATACTATTATTAATTAGTACTAGGAAAAACAAACAAAAGTAAAGCTAGTCCACATTTAGCAATCACAGTTGGGATCAGAAACTTGGTCATTAAATGAAGTGGTCACTAAGTGAAACCAGAACTGTGATTACCATCTTACTTCAGCTTTCCTTTGCTTTACGGACCTGTGAAAATTGTAAATGCAAGAGTTGGTCAAAAAGTTGCTTTTTCATCACTACCAGAACTGCAAGGGTGGTAGTGTGCAAGTCAGTTATTATATAGGAGGGGTGTCAAACTCAAGGCCCGAGGGCTGGATTCGGCCCATGGGGTGCTTAGATCTGGCCTGCGGGGCCGCCCTGAAAATAGTGAAGGACTGGCCCGTGGAGCACAGGAGGGTCCTGTGCAGCCCTCCTGAGCTTAGTTTTTGCTGGCAGAGAGTTGCATGTGGCGCGAAAATGGAGCTTGGGAGCCCGTTTTCGCTGGCAGAATGCTCAGGCCACCACCTGCGCCTTCAACATGAGTGATGTCGAGCTGGCCATGCCCACCCTGGCCACGCCCACCCTGGCCACACCCACCCCAGCCCCCTGAGGTAAAAAACAACCCTGATGTGGCCCTCAATGAAATCAAGTTTGACACCCCTGCTATATAGGAATAAAGACAGGTACAAAACAGTGAGGTAAATATGTACCGGGCGGGGGGGGAGTGTATGTACACCTATGCACAAACCTGCATTGCAGGGGATATCCCAAATGATAATGTGAGAACAAGATCCTTAATCTGAAAGAAGGGTTTACGAACTCTGCAAGTGAAGATTCCATATCCCCCCCATAGGTAAGAGCAGTGCAGGCCTCTGGTGGAACAAGAGACTAACATTCATCATCGGCTTCTAGTAACTGGGGCCTTCAATTGAGTTTTATTAGCTACTTCTTAGTGGCAGCTAGCAGCTAGGAGCCAAATCTAAGCTCTCTTTTCCACCGAGGGAACTGGGAAGCAAAGAACCTTTATTACAGTTTGAGTCCCAGATTGTGTATATAAAAAAGGGTTCTGAACATACGTACGTATAAAACTGACAATTATTATAAGGGAGGTGAAAACCTGGAGCTGCAGGTGTTCTCTCTGGGTCCCCGGACTGGGGTAATCAATCAGAGTCTGGCCTAGGCTCCTCCACCTGTTTCCTTTCTGCCAGCTTGCAGTGCAAGAAAACTGATTTTTAGCAGAGGAGCTCTCCTGAAGTCAGAGCTGATCCAGGGGACAACTGCCTGTGTGGGGGTGGAGAGCGAGAAACCACAGAATTAGGCCCAGCATTTGTTTGCCTCTTTTTCTGGCTTTAGCATAGTTTCTGCACCCACCACAATCCTGTAACCTGTTCTGCAGCTGCTCTGACTGGAGACTAAATTTATAGCCAGCAGAATATCACCGGGGGGGGGGGGGGGGGGGGGGTTTTGATGCCCTAATGGAAAAATGAAATCTATTCTTAACATTCTCTAGGGAAAGAAGCATCCATTTAGTACTGAGTCTCTGCTTTCTCCTCTGAAGTTTCAGGTTACCTGCTGGAACACTGTACATGCTCAATGATGGGAGAAGGGCTGGAGATTTGACTGGCCTTGGCTCTGGACCCTGGGCTTATATAACCAGATATGAAAGGGTGGTCATGTCAATTCTCTTTCTTGAAATCTCTAACTGGCATATGTTGCTCTATTTATTCCTAGAATGGAATAATAACTATTAAAATGTTTTAAAACCATTTTGTTGTTCAGAATCAGAAGTAACTCGATGCTGATTCCATTCATCTCCACAGCCTTCGTGGATTCAAAAAAGAAGCAGCAGCTCAGTGACAATACATCTCTGTAATGTTGTCTGGATCCTGGCGGTCATGGAAATCTTGAACGCTTAAAAGAAAAATTCACAATAAAGCTTAGATTGCAAATAGAGTCCACCTGTCCCCCAAATAAATGAAAATAAAAATAGAAGAAATGGTATAGGGTCTCCTGCTTGAGCAGGGGGTTGGACTAGATGACTTACAATGTCCCTTCCAACTCTGCTATTCTATTCTATTCTATTCTATTCTATTCTATTCTATTCTATTCTATTCTATTCTATTCTATTCTATTCTATTCTATTCTATTCTATTCTATTCTATTCTATTCTATTCTATTCTATTCTATTCTATCCTATCCTATCCTATCCTATCCTATCCTATCCTATCCTATCCTATCCTAGTCTAGTCTAGTCTAGTCTAGTCTAGTCTAGTCTAGTCTAGTCTTCTATTCTATTCTATTCTATTCTATTCTATTCTATTCTATTCTATTCTATTCTATTCTATTCTATTCTAGATATCAAATGCACTATAAAATGCAATTTGAGCTGACGTTAGATGATCAAAAGTACAACAGCTCTAATGACGTTTTCCATACAAATCCAACACACATTGCCACGAGAGGAGGCATCCTCTCCAAGGGCATCTTTGGGAAAGCTCTTTCACATGAGAACACCAAAATCCTGCTGACAAAACCATTGGAACCAAACTGAGTCTGACAGTAGAAAACATTCTGCGTGAAAATTATTTTCTATTTCCCTTCTCAGGATAATAACTTTACTTCTTTGGATGGCAGTTGTCTCAGCTGTGACTGGAGGATGATGGAGCACTGCAGTCCCTGTCTGGGTTACTGACACATTTCAGCTGTCCAACAGTGTACCCTCAAAGCAATCCGTCCATTATTATCCATAACATGATTGTAAATGACTTATCTGAAAATTATTGAGATGTCTCAATAATTCCCTGCTCTGGGATAAGAGAAGAAATTATCATGGGGCTTCTGTTAAGTCTTACTATAGCCTTTCCCATTCTGATGCCCTTAAGATGTATATTGGACTCTGACTTTATCATCCCCTGCCAGCATGCCAATGTTTTTCCAGTTAGTTTTTTTCTTCCCTCCAAACACACAGAGGCAGCATTCCAGATCGGTTTTTGCAAGGGGCAAATTTTTCTTTGGAAGCTGGATTTTCAAGGAGCTGGCAGGTTGAGAGTAGTTTAAGTATTTACTCCAGAGCAGATTTCTCTTGCTGAAATAGTGTTTTGCAATGAAGAAGCCAGCTGTAAGATTTTCTTACATGTATTATTATGTATAGTCACTGAAATGTTAATTGTTCCTTAGTTCTAATGTTCTTTAGATAATGTTCCCTGTTTCTAAGTTACCTAAAAAAGATATAAAAGGTATTAAAAAAAACACCCAGAGTCATTTCATCACGAGATGAGTGGCAAATAAATTTAATAAATAAATATTCAGGGAACTGTAGCTTGCCATGGTTGCAGCAAGCACTTTTTGTCAATCTTGACTCAATAATCCACTGGATTTTTCTTTCAAGACCTATTTCAGCCATACAATTTTTGCCACAATACATTCCTTTACCAGAGAAATTTCCAGCATATTTTGTCTGAAATGGTTCAGGGTTTCCTGCTTGTGCAGGGGGTTGGACTAGAAGACCTCCAAAGTCCCTTCCAACTCTGCTATTCTTTTATTGCTATTCTATTATACTTCTCTCATTTGACAGGAATTTGAATGAGTTCCTTTTTTGTTTCTATCTCACACACATATTTTTAAGCCATAAATATGAAGGAGCACTCTGTCTTCTATCACTCATAACATCACCCTGTATGATTAGATCCCATTTCTATTCGGTCTAATCTTGATCTGACTGCCCTTTCATTCATCCATTGATAGTTCAACCTATCTAGGCATGATAATATTCAAAAAAAAATACTGGTGGTATTTTTGCAATATAAGTGTCCTTGTGAAAATTCTGAAAATGCAATATAAATATAAGAACAACCCCCCCCCAAAGATAAAACACAATTTGAAAAGGACAGCAAGATCTTGCAGATAAGATGGAAAAAGAACTAAAATTAATACTATGGTAACTATAACATGTGTACCTCACATGCAATTGAAGAAAAATTTCAGAAGTAACAATGTTTATCCAGATATTAATTCCTATAGAAGCAATTTATTGGAGACTGGTGGCATATTTGTAGAGTATAAGATTTATTTACATAACTATTTAGGCAGAGGTGAATAATTCATAACATTCACATCCCAAAATTCCTGTTCCTCATTCCACTTCAAGAGAACTGACAGTCTTCCGTAGAGAGGAAAACCACTTTGTCCTTTATTCCTCAATTCCAATCCAGATTGATTTAAAATGAACAAACTCACTCCTTTTTGGCCTAGTATCAAAACAAGACAGAGGTCTCCCTCGACATGAAGCAGTCTTTCTGCCAAATTTTAGTTTAGTTTTATATTTCTTTTTTACTTGAAAAGCAAACAAAAGAGGATCTGGCATGTTGCTCGTGGCAGCCTCGAATATCATCTTGATTTCTATCTCAGGCTGAATTCAGAGGCATTTTTAGAAAACAAAACTTGAAGGTGATTGCAGCTCAGTTTTGGGGAAGTTGTATGCATTAACCATCCCAAAAAGAAAAAGTAAGAGCCAGCTTGGTGAAATGGTTAAGACACCAAGTTAGAACCTGGGAAACTGTGAGTTCTAGTTTCACCTTTAGCCATTCATACCCTCTTAGCCAGGGGTGGGTTCTAACTTACCTCGCTGCTGGTTCACTTCCTCCCGCGCCGTGTGGGCGCACCTTGTGGGCGCACACGCATGCGCAGTGCCGAAAAATAAAAAAAATTCCAAAAAAATATATATCCCAAAACAAGATGGCGATGCATGAGCAGTGCTGGAACTTCAGCTTCTGCACATGCGCAGAAGAAAAAAAAATTAACCCCCCCCCAAAAAAAATTTCAAAAAAAAATTCCCAAAAAAAGATGGTGGCGTCCACAGACCAGCACCGACCGAACTGGCTCCGTGATGTCACCATGACATCACCAGCAGGTTGCTACCGGTTCGGGCGAACCAGTCCGAACCGGGAGGAACCCACCTCTGCTCTTAGCCCTAAGAAGCAGGCAATGGCAAATCACTATGTAAATCTTGCCAAGAAAATTGCAGTGATTAGTCCAGGAAGTTGCAACACTGACTCAAAGGCACCAAAACCAAAACCAAAACAAAGCAAATTGAATAGGGAGCATGATGGCAGGAAGCAAGAACACCAGCAGGCATTCTGATATGTGGGCATTTTGAGGTTGGCAGCTACCCACAAGACAGTCATATCCCAAGAGGCTTAAGACATACAGATAGTCCGCAACTTACAACAGTTCATTTAATGACCATTCGAAGTTACAAAGGCGCTGAAAAAAGTGACTTAGAAGAGTTTTTTCCACACTTATGACTTTTTCATCATCCCCTTGGTCAGATGATCAAAATTCAGACTCTTGGCAACTGATTCATGTTGCTGTTGGTTGTGGTGTACCAGGGTGAGGTGATCCCGTTTTGTGACCTTCTGACAAGCAAAATCAATGGGGAAGCCAGATTCACTTAACAGCCGTGTTACTAACTTAACAACTGCAGGGATTCACTTAACAACAGTGGCAAGAAAAGTCATAAAGTGGGGCAAAACTCACTTAACTGTCTCACTTAGCAACAGGAATTTTGGGCTCAATTATGGTCATAGGCTGAGGACTACCTGTAATTTAAAATTCCAGATATGCTCACTAGCACAAAATAACTAAGGACCTTGATATAGGACATCCTCTCCTCTGGTAATTCTTGATATATATCTGGATAAGATTGAGCTAGTATGGTTGTCATCCCTTTTTCATGTTTTAAGTGTCTCAGGGTGGTTATAGTTAGATCTATGAGAACAGGTCTCTACTGGTCAGCAGTGGGTTGCTCCCAGTTCTGCCTGGTTCTTAGAACTGGTAGTGGCAGCAGTGGGAGTCTCCGCCCACCCACCCTGGATGCTCCGCCCACCTGCCCGGGATGCTTCTGCGCATGCGTGGGCATGCACACGAACCGGTAGTAAAGGGTTTTAGAACCCACTACTGCTACTGGTGCAATAGTTGAATGAGGACCAGAGACATTTGATTCAAATCCAAACAATTTCGTTCAACCACACAACCTCATTTCATGACTTTGAGCAGATCACTGCCTCTTAGCCCAACCTACTTTGTGGAGTTTTTTGGAGGGGGGGCAGATTTGAAGAAAGGAGTATTGAATGCATTGCCTTGAGCTCTTGAAAACTAGGAGATAAAAAATGGATCTGTTTTGCTATCTCACATTACTAGACAAGGCAAGGCAAGGCAAGGTACTTTATTAGAGGCATAGCCCAGCTCAAAAGCAGAATGAAAACTAAGTACAAATTGCAAATTTTGAAAGAATCCAGGGATAGTCATTCAGATTAATCCCTCAAATTATAACACTCAACACAGAGAATATATGATACTTTTATGAATAATAGCACATTATATTATTGGAAGAAATATTCCGCTATATTTCCATATCCTAATACAATTCCTTTTCAGTTTTGTCTTTTTGGAATTTCTTTTTAAATTAATTTCACAAAGCAACCCTGGATTCTCTCAATTGGAAAAGTCAGCACTTGCTCCCATCTACATGATATTCTCGAGTCTTTTCCTGGATCTCCACCCCATCCACCCACCCTCCCCTTCTGAAATGCTGGTATGTTGTGTCCATCAACACAGGTCCAAGTGTTGTTTTTTTTTCTCTATCCTTCAAACAATTTTTATCTTGATTCCTAAACTGGGCTTCTAATCCTTGCATAATAAATCATTTGCCAACACTCATGTTCACTTAGGGAGGCAATGCTAGTCCACGTGGGAAAAAATTTCTGGACATTCCTATAAGCCAGCTTCAAGAAAGGGGGGATGGTTGCAATGTTATGAACTAAAAAGGACGCCTCCCTTTGCATCCCCCCTCCATAAAATTCTCAGTAAATCCCAGTATAATCCTACAACCCTTGGAGGACTTGGAAATGTCCCTGCCCCCAAATCTCTAGGATCCCTAGCATTTTTTCCATATGGCCCAGCCTTGTTTTTATTATTAGTGGAATCCTTCCATTTACCCACGTATTATTAATAAGAGCAAATAGCAAAGAGATACAAGGAGGTGGTGTATTATTTCAAGGATCTGTAGTTTAGCATGGGGAAGGGGAATAACACAGTTTCCAGAAAAAGGTTTCCCATTTGAACATCAGTTAGAGGTATTATTACTTTAAAAATATTGTATTTTTTTCCCATACAAAATTCATAATATAGTTTAAGACTGCAGTCTTATAATGGGATTAAGAGATATTAAGCTTCAAGTAATTAAGCTTTGAAGAGAGAGATATAAAAGGTTGTATTGCCCAATATGTCAAAGTGGAAATCCTCTTAAAGGTTATCTGGTATAATCCTCTGCCGATATAATCATGAATTTCCTGCAACACCCCTCTAGGATTGATGAGTTGAACAAGACCTCAGAAATTACTAAGTCTAAATGAAAAGCCTTGAGAAATAGTGCTATGTGACACAATCGTACAACAGAAACCATTATTGTAAATACTTCACTGACAGAGAGGTTTTTTAAAAACCATAACAATACAGTATATCAATATTATAATTGTAAATATGTTTGCAGATGAGTTCAAAAACAAAGGCGATGCAACCATTTCTCTCAAACCATTTGCTCCTCCAGTTGTTCAGGATTTTTATATATTCATTCTAGCCTCTTTATTTCACCTGGCAGATCCTCAAGGGATACTTCGTTCCTTTCCCTTAAAGCAAAACCTCCATCTATAGAGATAGGGGGGGAAAAAAGAGTACAAATGTTTGAGTGCCTACAGTATTTTGCCTGAAATTTGGGAGGCTTCCTTCTTTTAGAAAAGGCTATTATGCTTGCAGATTTCATTCATCCTCACCGGCAAAAGATAAAAAGCTGAATGTTCATTATCCCATGTAAGCCTATATGGAGTATGCTAAGTTTCAGAATTTTCAAGTTAGCTGTAGTTTCAAATCCCAGTCAAAACAAGGCATGCTTGAATAGTCTGGGTTGATTGCCCCTTCCCTTTTTTTGAAGTGCTGAAATCATATCCCTCCATGCATAAATGGTTTGTATTTGGTCCTATTTCCATCCTTTCCTGGCTCCTCTCATCCTCACCTCTTAATCAGTGGGGCTGACTGGATTTCTATATGGCATCCTGCATTTATGTCATTCTTACAGTACTGACTCATATCCTGTGGCCACTTTGAAATTTTTTAAAAGTATAATTGATCCACAATTGGACCAGTGAAGCACTTGTCTTAAATACAAATGCCCAGAAGGAATAAATACCTTTTTCAGATCCAAAGTGGATTGTGAGGAAAAGACAAGTGTGCTGTATATTCTGCCACTAATTTCTATGCTGTAAATGATTTTGTCTGTGCCCAGTGATACAGAGCATCTCATTGCATAGCAATTACCACAGGTGAGGATCTTGTCATATATGCATTCAGAAACATTCTTTTACATCTTCTTATCTCTGTAGTATTTCTCTCTCAGCCCCTTTTGCTAACAGGTCCTTTCTGAACTTCAAAGCCAGTTGAAGGGCATCTAAAGTGTCCTTTTTATTCTTATCTTTGAAGGTCCCTTTCCTTCTCTCTTTTTTGCAGCATGATTTACATTACAAAACACAGAAAAGGGAAGATTTTTCTCCTCTTTCTTTTTCTGTGTGTCACCTAAAGATGTATAATTGGGAGCAACAGGGTAGGGATCAGACTAGGTGCAAAGATATGAAGAAATTGGATGCATTAGAGCAATTACTATGTATACAGTTGAAGTTTGAAAAGGAGATAAAATTGGTCTCTGAGCCAGGAATGAAAATAGTCTTTAAAAACTCAAGAACTCAGTAAAGAAAACTATGTATCAGGAAATCAGGTGGTATAATCAAAGGTCGAAAATTTGGAGGGCAAAGTATATATGGCTGGATGCACCAGTTGCTATCTGTACAGCAGATGTGATCCTGTGCTTTATCGTACAACTGCAGGGAGGAGACCACATGGAAGGTGAGGTGTCAATACACAAAGGGAGGATTTGCTCTTTTCCTAAAACTCATGGATGCATTCCACCTCCAAGGTTATCTTTAAAGAGAGTGTATTTTATGGAAACTTAAGACTGGGATTGTAAAGATATTTCTCTGTTTGGAGAAATCCAAGTGAATTAAAATAAATCAAATAATATATTTTTGATTATAGCTCGATTTCACATAGGGAAACAACTGGTTTTCCTAGTTTAGGATCTATACATTGCTCTATGGATGACCAGTACATTCATTGTCAGCACATGTACAACTTTGCATTAACATAGTGAAAGGCAGCATGAAGTGAACTGGCTGCGCTGTAGGTTTGTTCTTACCTATTGAACATATTCATGAATTCTTTTTAATGTAAAGTTTCATTTATTATGAGATGCTTGAAAATATGGCCTTCTGAACATACTGCCGTGTTCTGGTAGTCTCTAAATCAAAGTTATCAATCTGAGGAAAAACAATTTATGAGGGGTCCTTGGTGCTCTCTGAGCTTGCTTGTTTTCTTGCAGACGTTTCATTACCCTAACTAGGTAACATCATCAGTGCTAGTAAGGAATGCTGTTTGCTGTCTATAAAGTCTGGGGTCTTGCCTGTCTGTGTGGGTGGGGGTGGTCTTAGAGATTCTTTGGTTGGGCTGTTTACTGATGGCTCTTTGGCAGTTTCTTGATTGGGGTAAAATCAGTGGTGAAATCCATTTTTTTTACTACCGGTTCTGTGGGCGTGGCTTGGTGGGCGTGGCTTGGTGGGCGTGGCAGGCGAAGGATACTGCAAAATCCCCATTCCCTCCCCACTCCTGGGGGAAGGATATTGCAAAATCTCCATTCCCACCCCACTCTGGGGCCAGTCAGAGGTGGTATTTGCCAGTTCTCTGAACTACTCAAAATTTCTACTACCGGTTCTCCAGAACCTGTCAGAACCTGCTGGATTTCACCCCTGGGTAAAACAATTTATGTTAAAATAAAGGTGGACTCCCAACAATTTTCACTTTTCACAACCAGATGTGGGCTGCAAAAATCCAGATGGCCAGTTGATGTCCTTTCTCTATTTCTTTACTGCCATCTATTCCCCTAGTGGAGCTGTCTCTGATGTCAAGCCTACCGAAGTACATGTCACTGATGGAGGACACTTCCTTTCATTCTGTTAAAGGAAAGAATTACAGTCCGTCAGCAAGTGTTTGCCTGCAAATTTGAATAGAAAGAAACGAAGGAATAGGCAGTGCATGTCTCCATGAATGAGGCTATTTTAGAGACCTCTACACATTTATTTCAAAGTTCTGGAAGTGAGTTTTAAACATACTCAACCTAATGGGTTCTTGTGTTCAGCCACATCTATAATACAGGAGTCTGAAAACTACTTTGTCTCCAAGCAGAATCTCTTCAGCTCCAATAGAATGTATTCTCACCCTACCTTCTAAAACCTCAATAGGGATCCTAAGGGATGACTCCCCCCCCCATCTTCTTGGGGCATTCAACAAGTAAAAGGATATCACACATACACATACCGGTAGTTAACTTTTTAGAGATTGTACTTGTGTCATTAGAAAAGTACAGGTTGTCCTTGACTTACAACCACAGTTGACCCCAAAATTTCCATTGCTAAGTGAGACAGTTGTTAAGTGAAATTTTGCCCCATTTTACGACATTTCTTGCCACGATTGTTACGTGAATCACTGCACGTAACATTGCACTAACATAACACTTGTTAAGTTACCGTAGTAACATGATCATAAAGTGAATCTGGCTTCCCCATTGGCTTTGCTTGTCAGAAGTTTACAAAATGTGATCACATGACCCTGGAACCCGGCAACCATCAAAATATGAACCAGTTGCCAAGCAAATTTTGATCACATGTTCCTGCAATAATCATAACTGTGAAAAATGGCCATGTCACTTTTTTCAGTGCCATTGTAACTTCAAATGGTCACTAAACGGAAGGTTGTAAGTTGAGAATTACATGAACTAAATTACACATTACATGAATTAAATTACACATTAGTAAAATATAGATGTTATATTACACTATTGAATGAACAGTCCTGTACAGTGGTGAAATCCAATTTTTTTTACTACTGGTTCTGTGGGCGTGGCTTGGTGGGCGTGGTGTGGCTTGGTGGGCGTGGCTTGGTGGGTGTGGCAGGGGAAGGATATTGCAAAATCTACATTCCCTCCCCACTCCAGGGGAAGGATATTGCAAAATCTCCATTCCCTCCCCACTCCTGGGGGAAGGATATTGCAAAATCTCTGGGGCCAACCAGAGGTGGTATTTGCTGGTTCTCTGAACTACTCAAAATTTCCGCTATCGGTTCTCCAGAACCTGTCAGAACCTGCTGGATTTCACCCCTGGTCCTGTAACAGTAAAACACACTCTGTTCCTTCACTTTTCCAATATGTTTTGCTCTGATTGCTTCTGCAATACCTTTTCCAGCTGATTGTTTGTTATTGCTTTCATTGGTTCAGACTTTATTTCTCTATTCTTCCTCTCATCCTATATATGTATGTTTCTAAGAGACTGTTTTTCTATTCTCTCTCAAATTAGCTTAATTTCCTCCATTCTCTCCTCTTTTATGGTTGCCCAATTGTGAGGGTTGGGGTTAGTTAAACTAAAACCTGGAGTCAACAGATATGGGATTTGTTCATTTTCTTTTTCCAAAATCTGTATCTCCATTATCTGACATCCTGGAATCTAGTAATTTAATTCAACCCTTTTAACCTTTCTTGCCTTGCACTGCATTTGCTACAAACTCTTGCTGAGCTTGTCAGCTGGATAGCTGACAACCTGAGTTTGAAACCCGCACACCATGTGATGGGGTGAGCTCCTAACTGCAACCCACCTAGCAGTTCAAAAGCATGCAAATGTGAGTAGATAAATAGGTACCACTTCAGTAGGAAAGTGAGAGCATTCTGTGTGGCTCTGGGTATAGTCATGCTGACCACATGATCACAGAATGTCTCTGGACAACACTGGCTCCCTCAGCTAAGAAATGGAGATGAACACCGCCCTCTAGAGTCTGACATGACTGGACAGGGGACACTTTTACCTTTACCTTTAATTCTAATCAAATTCCCAAAGCATAGGTAGGTCTACGCTGACCTCAGGTGTGGTGGAAGTTGTGACCCAAGGATTAAATTCAGATTCAGTGTGATTGATTTCTACAAGTGAAACAGCTAGTAGTTTATCTTGGTCAGCAAAATGGGGTTTTGTTATGCTGACCCTCCCTAATGTTGCTATTTTCAACTCATACCATTTTTTCTTTCCCTCGTGAGTAACAAAGACTCTCCATTTTTCTCCTTTAAAGAAAACCACTGCAATAGGAACAACTTGTTGATAGAAATCATGAAACAAACTCTGGAACATCTATCTTAGCTTCTTTGCATAAAAAAGAGGAATTCCCTGCAAAAAACTATGAATAAAGTATGGCTTGGTCCTTGGAGAGTACTTGAAAAATGGAAAATCTATCTATTGCATATCTCCTGAAAAGTAAAAATTAATCCAGATGATATTCGGAGTCTACTAGAGGAATCCTTAGCAACTCACAGCAGACATGATTCCATGATTCTATGAAATAAAAAAAAAATTAAAAATCCTAATCCTAGTAAGTAGTTTTAAAAATCATTCAAACAAAAAAAGAAAAGAAAGAAACCCTCTTGTCATTTATGAATGACTAAAAGCCAAATAGCTTAAATGCTTTGTCACACACACACACACACACACACACACACACACACACACACAAGAGAGAGAGAGAGAGAGAAAGAGAGAGAGAGAGAGGGAGAGAGAGGGGGGGGGGGGAAGGGAGGGGAATAGAAATCAGCAAGGTTTCTCTGAAAAGGAGGGGGTGTCTGGGAGGGAGGGAGGGAGAGAGACTGTGTTTCGTTTAATTTGTTGTCCGAAAATTAGTAGTTTTTTCTGCACTAAACAATTCTTTACTAAATAATTCTTTACTAAAAATTAGTAATCCTTGAATGATTTCATGACATGCAGTAAGTCCATGTGTGCTTTTTTTCCTTGCTGAGGAGATTACAGTTGGGGGAAGGTGAGTTGCATCTATTGAACTTTTGTTGTCATTATTAAAAAGCAACAAACTGCTCTCAATGATGTAGGCAACAACTCAACTAGGAGTTGAACACTTTCTGTTTCTTTGGTCTAATCTCATGTGTGATGGCACAGCTGAATTTTGATGACTTTACAGCAAAGGTTTTTCCTGTTAAATACATTTCCATCCATAACAGCCGGCTAGTTTGGAAAGAGACAAGCATAGATGAACATTGGCTTGCAAAGAAATGGTTGATTTATTTACGGTATATTCGTTTCCAAAAAGAAATGGATGCGGAAATATCTACTCTGGGACTACCCAGGGAATAAATAAAGCACTGGTGGATCAACGTGAGAAATTAAACTGCCATCCATCATCCGGAAAGGACAGTGTACAGCTGAGAGCAGTGACTATGGAAGCTGACAAAGATGTCATAGGTCTCAATGTTGGATAGGAGGAAAGGCTGGGATTTCCAATCTGTTTTTAGAATAAGCTTTAGGTGATTCTAAAGTGAAACCTGAATAAAATACTGCATTTTGAAGTGTCTGTTAAGCATTCCAGCTAATTATGGATATTTGGTTAGCGAGATGGGTGGCATGTAAATTTAATAAAAATAAATAATCACTTTTCTCAACATTTCCATTCTGTTTCTCCATATTCCATTCCCCCCCCCCCAATTATCTGTCTACATTCTGGTCCTCTTGAATATCTTCTGAGTTATGTAGCAGAGATCTTCTAAAAAGTTTCTGAACTATAACAAAACTTCAAGATTTCTATTTTACAAATAGAAACAAGCTGTCTTGCTAAGAAGGCTAGTGCTCTGAGAATCAGGTCACTATATAACCAGATAAGAGCGTCTTGCAACTAAATCTTACAATGTGTCTTTGGTCTGCCTATTTTACCCACAGATGTTGCTTAGGGGACTAGCACAAATATATCGAAAACAGGAGCCTCTTCTTGAATGTTGATCTACTTCTATGTGCATTTACAAAGAATTACTTTTTACTATTGAAAAATACAAATACTTAGCATTAAAGTTGATGGGGTAGTAAAAGGTTTCTGAATGAAATTCAGTGTATGCTTGGTTTGGTCTGGAAGGAGACAATTTGAATAAATTGTTTTCTGCTGCTACATGAACTGTAAGAGAGGTTAACTGTGAATTGCACTGCAAAGCTATTGAAAGCTACATTTTCAACTCAGCCTTCCTACATTGCTTTTAGAGCTATTAATAATGAAATACACTGCCAAATTATGTTGTATACTTCTCTAGCAATTAAATCTGCAGTATGGGGCTAAAAGCAATGGTTAGTATCACAAAACTGAGCTGATCTTCTGCACAATACAGTTCAAATATTGGTAAGCAACACAATGGTTTCTGAAAAATACACTTGGGGTTTGATAAGCAATTATTTTCATTTCAACCCTATTGCAAGTCTGGCATAAACCTAACCTCATCTCCTTCCAGCGTGGCTTTGTAATTTAGCAAGATGTTTTTCAGAAGTTTCACACTAAGCAAGAACTAAGTATGAAAGAATAGGAAACTCTCTTCACTGCTATTTCTCTAGGAATGGGACTTGTTGCGAATAAACTGATGCATAGTCACAGCTGTGCATGTCTAGACTCCCAACTTTGAGGAAAGTTTGAAATAGTTTCTCAGTGCGAACCACAAAATTATCAGTCCAGATGGTGAGAGATTTCTTTTCTGACCCTTTTTATCTCTTTCTTCACCTCCCTCCTCAGTTGCTTCATTCCATTCCTCCTCCCACATAGTTGTCTCTGTTCTCCTCTGCCTCACCACCTGAACTTTTGTATAATCAAATCCTTACTGCTGACACAATTCCCACAGCAAAGCACTAAAAAAAAAGTTAGGCTTAAATTATCTCTGGTTTTATTTTTCTTCCACCTTGTCTTCTAATATTTTTATCTCCCTTCATCTTGGGCCTCAGCATTCTTTAGAAGTAAAGAACCAATGCTGCATTTTTGCAAAGAAGAATGGACGAAGAAAGCACAGAGTTACTGTGTTTGTGGGCATACACTTGCTGTACAAAAACTACCTTTAAGGCAGGAGAACACCCATCCAACCATTTTTAAAATAGAAAACACAGTATCTAAGAGCAGTTACACTGAATGGAGCTGGCTCTCTGTGACTTAAAGGTGACTTAAAGAGACAAATCAGCAGTCGTTTCTCTCACCTTTCCCCTGAGTTTATCCAATAAGGGGTAAGCTCTGTGGAACATGAGATCCAGTGCAACAATGTGACCCAGATATGGCAAGTTTCTAGTCCTACTTAAGGAGAATAGTCAGCAGGGAAAAAGTGGAGAACACAGATTCCTCTGGAAATAGCACTAAGATTTTATTCTGCTAGCCATTGCTGACTATAGGGGGCAGTGCTCATCTCCGTTTCTTCGCTGTCTGAAGACATTTCCACAGTCATATGGCCAGCATGATGTCACAGAGCACTGTTACCTTCCCACAGAAGTGGTACCTATTTATCTACTCACATTTGCATGCTTCTGAACTGCTAGGTTGGCAGGAACTGGAGCAAGGACAGAAGCTCACCACGTCGCGTGGTGCTCAGGTCTTGAACCTGGGCTGCCAGGTTTCCAGCTGACAAACCAGCAGTGGGTTGCTCCCGGTTCGGCCCGGTTCTGCAAACCGGTAGTGGTGGCGGGAGGTTCCGCCCACCCGCCCGGGACGCTTCTGCACATGCACAGGTCACACGTACGAGTGAGTGCGCACGCGAACCGGTAGCAACGGGTTTTAGAACCCACTACTGTGACAAACCCAGCGTCTTAACCACTGAGTCAACGTGCCACCGCACTAAAAAAGAAGAAATCAGACTAAATAAATTATCATGCTTAATCAATTTAATGAACTGCCTTAAGAAGTAAATTCGATTAAAACACCAAGTAGATGAAGCCAAGGATCCCAATAAGAAACTTAACTAAAAGTGGAGAATGTTTGACAAAAGCAGTCACCCTAGCTTCCTTGCTTTTCTTCTCCAGCAGTGTAATCTCGCTGGGGGTAAAAGGCAGGGAGGTGGCTAGAAATAAATGAGTCAAGTGACTCTTTGACACCATGGAGGGTGGCATATATGGCTTGGGAGAGCTCCTGTTACTCTTGCTGTCCCACTCTAATTTGTCCACAATGCAGACAGGCTTGGGTTACCAACCACTAATGGATTTGTGACTGTATTGACAATTGTCCCTTTGCTATAAGACTTTATCTCTTATTGCTGTTGCTGGCTAGGGCTGATAATGGACAATGGTGCTTTTGCTATGAGCATTTTCCTGCCTTTGCTGACTATAGTAATACAACTCTGTTAGGAATGTAATTTGGACTCAATTCATTTCAGCTGGTGAGGGGAGACAGGGGCCATCCAGATCTTGGAGGGGGGGACCTCTTTCCAGACAGTAGGTGTTATTACAGAGAAGGCACACTCCACATGTTTACTGTTGTTCAGAAGAGCCATAAATTATAGAAAGTATATCATGATTCTAGAGCTCAGTATATATCAGTATATGTAAAACTTTGTTTATGTGAATATTACTTTTAACAGTTATACCCATGCTTTGGAAAATAATATTTAACAATAAAATCCAATACAATAAAACATAATAAATAAGGAAAATTGTGCAAATATATAAATTTTGGTGATTATGAAATTCAGAAGAGTTATGGGTTGACCTTCATATTTAAAAAGAACTGTCAGAACCATTATTAGAAAAATTTCTAATACTTTTTTGCTTTACCACTTTGCAAACCAGCTATCCTTTAGTAAATCCACATAAGTGATTAATCGTTGAAATGAAGATATAGTTATTTATCATGGGACTTGGTTGGTTTTGAAATCCAGTCATTGAGTGATTATTTTTCCTGAAAACTTCCCTAAAATTTTAGGAATTGCTGAAGTTTTTTAAAATATTTATGACTTCTGTAAATAATATAGAATTATCAGTTCTCTGGGGGTGGGGTGTGTGTCACATAATAAAGAAGTTTATAAAACCTATAAAATGAACAAGTCAAATGAAGAGCAGCCGCTATCTTTTCTGTTCTTATGAGTACAACGTGGGAAGGTCTGAGAAAATTCCCCCACTGAAACTATAATGTATTTATTTATTTTAAAGAGTTCTATATTTACCCATGTTGTAATCACAAATCTGGGCAGCTCTCACAAAACAATAAAAACCACAAACACCCCCCCCCCAAACTATCAAAATAAAATTCAATAAAAGCTGAATAAAAACTTAGTGCGTTTCCTTTCTTTTTGCAGTTCAAGTACACGTAGTTCAAATCTAGTCCAGGAAACTGGAGCAGGAGGGGAAGAAAGGTTTTCTGTTCATACGATGTTGTATTCCACTATGTGATCTACTATATTATTATGGTAGCATTCCTACAGGAATATCCTTGAAACAGTCTCTGTAATTGCATTTAATCGTTTTTAAAAAGCTTAATAAATGTTCTCCTTATACAGTGATGCAGCTGGGCTGAGACTGCTGGGAGTTCTTGTTCAAAACACTCAGAAAATATTTTGTGTTGGAATAAAACTTGGTGTTTTTTTTTCCTGATGAAGACTTGAAGTAGATAACGGAGGAGCTATATTGTCCTCTATATGAAGGACAACCATTCTTTATGCTAAGATAGTTTTTGTTTTCCTTGATGTCAAGTTTTCTCAGGCTGAGGCTATAATATTAAGTTGACTGATTATGCCTGTGAGAGCTTCTCCAGATCCCTCAGCTGGGGGATTCAAAGATACCTGGACTATGTTCCATGCACGTCTATCAGTCAGTGGAGAAACTCCCAACTCAAAAGTATTTCACTGACAAATATAGGCCAATGTGGGAAACAGAACGTTCTAAGCCAACACAAGAGAGTCCAAGGCAATTTTTCTCTCTATGGAGCCATCACAGCCTTCCCACACTCTTAAACTATTGTTTGCAGAATGGATCAGAATTAATTGAAGGTTGGGTGCTTACTGACTGAGCCAGGAGTGTCAAACTCATGGTATCGTCATGGCATCACATGATATATCGGGAGTTTTTCCCCCTTCGCTAAACCGGGCATGGGCGTGGCCAGTGCGTGATGCATCCGACGTGTGGGCCAGGAGTTTGACAGCCCTGGACTAAGCTATTTGAACTAAAGCCTCCCGGATTTGCCTGATAATGAGATGGGTGGCATATAAATTTAATAAATAAATAAAATAAAGTTTAGCTGTCACATTATAGTCTTTCAGATTGTGGAAGTAAGGACTTCTGCCTGGCTTTTTTTAGTGTTACCACTGGTAAGTTTTCTGGAAACAGAAGTTAATAATGCCTGTATATATTTCAGAATACAGCATAAGCTGAAATAAAATGATGGGCACTTAAAAAGATTTTTTTTGATAAGCTGTTTGTGTAGACTTCGTTTTTATCTAATTTATTTTCCATTCAAAATTGGATTCTATTACAGTATGTGTGAGATGGATACACAAATGTAGATTCAGTCTTTGGGGATATAAAATCAATAGATGGATCACTGAATACTGTGTAGGCCATGATTTGCCATAAGTCAAGGGACAATACCATGCTCATCACTATCTTTTCATCAAGGCCATATCATTATTATTATTATTATTATTATTATTATTATTATTATTATTATTATTCTATTACAGTATGTGTGAGATGGATACACAAATGTAGATTCAGTCTTTGGGGATATAAAATCAATAGATGGATCACTGAATACTGTGTAGGCCATGATTTGCCATAAGTCAAGGGACAATACCATGCTCATCACTATCTTTTCATCAAGGCCATATCATTATTATTATTATTATTAT
>QLTV01002693.1:3797426-3807667 GCA_003457575.1 Thermophis baileyi
TTTGTATTTGTATTTGTATTTGTATTTGTATTTGTATTTGTATTTGTATTTGTATTTGTATTTGTATTTCTATGCCGCCCAACTCCCAAGGGACATTATGTGTTAAAGTTTTATCATAAATTCAAAATAAAGGGAAGTATATTTCAAACTGCCTATAAGCAGGAATAACCAGCCATCTCTGGACTGCATGAACCAACAGATGGATTCTGCAGTTGTAACTGTGTTTGCACACTTGTACCACCCAGGCACACCCACACAGTAGAGGGATTGGAAGGGAGGAAAAAGCTTCAGTCACTGAGAAGCATGAAGATGATTTATCCTTTCAAAGACTTTGCTCAATATTTATTTTCCGATAACTAATGGCAGCGGGAAATCAGAGAACTCCACCTAAGTCAAAAACCGTTGATTTTGAAAGAGGTTACAGTGGAGGAAGGGGGAGAAAACTTACGGTCTCTCCTTTCAGTTTGGTGCAGATTGTTTTTTGCCTGCTGCCAAGTGATTTTTCCCCTCCCCACTCACTTTCTTCTTTATAGATCTACTAGTTTTTCACAGGGCTAGTTTGGTGTCATGATTAAGGCATCAATATAGAATCCAGAAGACAATGAGTTCTACTCTTGCCTTAGGCAAAAAGTCAATTAAGTGATGGTGGACCAGTCATACCCTTTTAGCCCTAGGAAAGAGGCAATGGCAAACTTTTTCTGAAAAACTTTACGAAGACGACTGCAGGGACTGCCCAGGCAGTTGCCAGGAGTTAACAATGATTTGATCCACAAAGTTTCCCACTACTATTCAGAGTTGGAAACCAGTGATGTACTATATTCCATCCAGGAATAGAACAGAACAGAGCAGAGCAGAGCAGAGCAGAGCAGAGCAGAGCAGAGCAGAGCAGAGCAGAGCAGAGCAGAGCAGAGCAGAGCAGAGCAGAGCAGAGCAGAGCAGAACAGAACAGAACAGAACAGAATAGAATAGAATAGAATAGAATAGAATAGAATAGAATAGAATAAACAGATTTGGAAGGGACCTTAAACTTCTAGTCCAACCCCCTGCTCAGGCAGGAAATCCTATGGTTGTCCATCTCTTCTTAACAACTTCCAGAGCATTCACAATTTCTGCAGGCAATTTGTTCCACTGATTAATTGGAAGATCAACAGTCCATGAGAAAAAATTGAGAGAGGCAGAATTCCAGTGGTTCTGGGGACCAGATGTGCACTAAAAACCGAGGATTATCAGTCATATTCACCTGGCCCTTAAAGAGCAGTGCTAATATTGGAGAGATAGATTATGACTTGGTGTACAGAGAATACAGAAGTTCATTCATTTATGTCACCTGAGAATCTAATTCAGATTCTCAGATCTAATTCATTCGACCACTTCTTTTGTGAAGATAAAGAAATCTGGATCCTGCTTCCAATCCAGGGTGGGACTTTGCAGTCCTTCCAAAGTGCTTGCTGCTACAGAGCTATTTATCCCTGAAGCAGGTGCTTTTTAATTCTTACTGCTTCCTGGTATCTTTGGGGAAAGACAGTAGCCAGCGACTGGAGTAGAACCAAAGTTTTGTCAAGAAGCTAATGTTAGGCTCCATCCTTAACAGGGGTGGGTTCCGACTTACCTCGCTGCCGGTTCGCTCCCTCCTGCGCCACGTGGGCGCGCCTCATGGGCGTGCATGCGCGCAATACGCACATGCGCAGTAATGAAAAATCCGGGGGGGGGGGAGCCAAAAACAAGATGGCAACCGCATGCACAGTGCCGGGACAAAAAAATTCCATTTTTTTTTTAAAATTCAAAAAAAATTCAAAAAAAAAATTCAAAAAAAATTCAAAAAAAAAGATGGCTGCCCCCACGGACCGGCACCGACCGATCCGGTTTGGTGATGTCATCGTGATGTCACCAGCGGGTCGCTACCGGTCCGAACCGGGAGGAACCCACCCCTGATCCTTTAATATATGATATATAGGCGGGCCATAAAGTAGAATCCTAGACTCACTATTGCAAATGAGGCCCACCAACACCACTTAAAGAACCAAGAATAGATTTGGGCTATATATGTTCCATTTATACAAAATACCAATAATTTTCTGAAATCATAATTGTATTCTTTTCAATATGTTTGCTTGGGTTCATCATTTATACATGTAAATTCAGTTGAAGAGTGAAAGCACTGGATATGTGGCTAATTTTGGCACCAAAGCAATGAAAATAGAGGAGAAAAGGAACCTATTTCATAAGGTTATGGAAATTGGATTTCCCAGCAAGCCCAGGAAAACCCAACTAACATAAGGTCAAAACTAACCAAGTTTTGTATTTGTGTAATTTATCTAATTTATAATATTTCTGTAGTTCTGGGGTAATAATATTTTTAAAGAAAATTTCAAATAGATAAAATACCGTATACTAAAAAGAGCCCATATGTATTTCTACCTAAAAAGTGGAATTGACTATCCAGAAAGCATTTTCTGCGTTTTCTGCTAAATCCTTGACCTGTATCCAGCTTCATTTGAATTATGAAACTACCTTTCACTTTATTTGTTCTATAGTAACAGACAGAGATAATCAATGTGCTATTAGCCAGACTAGGTTTTATTGATTCTCTTCCTATTGCTCTGTTGGCTTGTTATAGATAGAACTGATTCTATTGAACTATAGAATCTAGAACTATACAAAGATTAAATATATGTCTGTACTCTTTATATGTTCATATAAGTATATTTAATACAGAGAATTTATATATTAAATTCATGCTTTCATATCAAAAGTATATAGACTTGGAAAAACTAGGATAAATCTGGAATGGTGACCTTCCTTTCACTATATCTACGCCTACTTGTGTGTTCTGAATTTTGCAAAACATAGTTATAAAATGTTTATATTTAGTTATGATATGAATATAAATAAAAATACCACACAGGATATACCACACAGCATAAACCAGAGTAATTTTCCCTTTCCAGGAGGAAGGGTGGAAATCACATAAAACCTCAAAGATGGGAATAAGATATAATCTCTCAAAGAGAGATTAAGATAAAATAGATTGTGTAGGCTATTCTAAACATAGTAATGAGTAAACATCATGACTGTTCTTCAATTAAACTAATGTAATCACCAAATCTGTACTGGAATAAGACTGTTTTAGGTTATTTATGAAATTCCAGAAGGGTCAGGGCCATCGAGATCTCTGGATTTGTGAGGACCACAAAGAGAAGGCCTGTTGCCCAGTCCATACTTCATATACTTTTCTTGATTGCTGGACCTGACTAGTTCAATTCTGAGGAAACCTGGTTTGGTATACTGTACGTTAGTTATATGCCACAAAGGGTTTTAAAGATAATCTAATATTTTATAGTCTAGTACAAAATATCTAGTATTTTGAATTGGACCTAGAAGACCTAGAAGACTATTAGAAATAAATGTAATGACTTCCAAATAGGTGCTATTTTGCTATATCAACATTGTCTTGTCAGGAGTCTAGCCTCAACAGTAGGTATCATATATTGCTCCCAACAACCCAGATTGTTGGAGGCAATATGCTGACTCTGTAAACCGCTTAGAGAGGGCTGTAAAGCACTATGAAGTAGTATATAAGTCTAAGTGCTAGTGCTAGTGCTAGTGCTAGTGCTAGTGCTAGGGCTAGGGCTAGGGCTAGGGCTAGGGCTAGGGCTAGGGTTAGGGTTAGGGCTAGGGTTAGGGTTAGGGTTGTAGCCTTTAGATCCTTTTCAAAGATCATTTTCATTCCCACATGGAATATGTTACAGTGGTCCCACTGGGTGGTGATGAGGAGTTCTCAGGACATCCTAGGATAACTATGATTACAACTTGTGGACCAAAAGCTAGATAGAGGCTTCCTGGTCATGACCTTCATTGGCTGTTTAAAAAGAAGCCAAGAGTTCAGAAGGAACTTGAAGTCATGAACCACTCTTTTAGTGGGAGGCTAGCCCTGCCAAGAGCAAATACCAGAACGGGTGCTACTAGGTAGTCCAGATATATCTTAATGTCCAGTAAATCCAATAATGTTGGATTTAATACACTTAATTTCAGCTTGTTTTGTCCCTTTCCTCATAGGTCTCAGCATCAGTTGAAGGCTTTGACAACATTTCTGATTCAGCACAGAGTAACAGTATATAACTGGATATCATCAATGGCATCTCAAAGTGTTGAACGGCCTCTACCAGCAGCTTCATGTAAATGTGAAATATTGTGGAGGAAAATACTGAGTCTTAAGGCATAACCGATGAATTTTAAAGCTGATTGCCCATGGTCATTGATTGGAACTGCTCACGGAGGTAGGAATAACATGACATAAAACTATGGCCTTAATCCCTTCAGGTGGTCCAGAAGGACACCATGATTGATGCTAACAAATGCCTCCAGGGAGTTTAATAGAATCAAGAAGGACAAACTCCTCTCCATCTAGGCTCAACCAAAGTCATCAACCAAAGCAAACAATGCCATTCCAGACCTATAACAATGTAGGATCCTCTGTTGCTGGGGGTCTGCATGTTCTTAATATAGCTTAAATCTCAGGATATTCTATATTGTTAAGACTCCAGAAAAATGTATGGTTTTGTATGTGAAAAGTAGCCTTAGAACAGAGAGCCCTTCAACATTTGACCATTTTTTGTTGCAAAGATATAGGCAATTACCAACCATTAAGAAAGTCCCAATCAAATCCAGATTTCCAAATTAAATCATCAGTGAACCTGCCTGGTTTTTTTTGTTTTGTTTTTGTTTTGTTTGTTTTTTTTGTAACTAGACACAAGCCATTTTTTAAATTAACTTTTTAACAGTTTCTATCTAGTTGAGAACATGTCATTGATTTTTCCCCTCTCAATTATAAGGGTAATATACACAAATTAAGTATTACTGTGATTCCTATGAAGAGGAAAGGATGATTTGTTTTGACTAACTGCATGATGATTAGTTTCATGAATGTTTTAAATACAGAGAGATAACTTTTGGATGTAAAAGCCATATTAATCTCTTGTGACCAAACCTGTACGATGCCATATTTCTGTTCATTGAATATAAAGGATCTTTCCTTAAGATTTTGACTTGAGATAGATTTTCAATTATCTATATTTAGACTAATATTTTTAAAGAAAATCTTAGCATGCTTTCCATGCCAATAAAGGCAGAGGTGGGTTCCTCCTGGTTCGCACCAATTCTATAGAACTGGTAGCAAACCGCTGGTGATGTCATGGAGCCGGTTCTGTCAGTGCCGGTCCGTGGATGCCGCCATCTTTTTTTTGGAATTATTTTTTTTGGGGGGGGGGTTTTCTTCTGCGCATGCGCAGAAGCCAAGTCCCTGGCACTGCGCATGCACCACCATCTTGTTTTTGGCTCTTTTTTTTTGGAATTTCTTGTGAATTTTCGGCACTGCGCATGTGCGCGCACCTGCGTGGCGCGGGAGGAAGTGAACCGGCGGCGAGGTAAGTTAGAACCCACGCCTGAATAAAGGGTCTTGATTCTTAATGTGGCTGGGTGCCAACACAGTAAAAGTACTGTACCATTAACAGATATTCCTTTTTAACTTTTAACCCAGCCAGATTACATAACAGCACAAAGAGTATGCAGCAAGGAAATATACTCAGTGTATTCTTAAAAGATTGCTCAAGTCATTCCTTCAATTAATTAACTAGTAGACTAGCAGACATTGTTTCCAATCAGGAAACATTTTAGCAAATATTTTATCATCCTCAGAGATCCTGTAGAACAACCAACGTTGTGCAGGTGAAAGAATCCTCTGATCCTCAGACTCACCCTTGCTCTGTTTTCAGACAGTAAAATGATCCTTGTTCAGAACTTGGCAGATCCCAAGACACCAGTCTTGGATCAACTTTCATGCAGCAAGAAGTGACAGAATAAGAACCTTTGGGGACCAGACCCAAAGCAAGCATAGCTTGTAAACAGATTATAATCTGACCAGGTTAATCATTTTCAGCCCTTCAGAATTTGAAGTTATAACTACTTTAGGATAAGGGAAGCTCCATCATGTCTGTCAGCTTGCCTCTGATGGGACTGAGAGAGCAGTAATCCTAGGTCTGGTTTTTGTTATCACTACTACTGCATAGTTACTATAGCAACGCACTAGGGCGCAGAGCAGATTTTCACTTCATTATGGTATATGTCTGAGGATCAGAGGCACAATTCCATACTGAAAGTACTGTAGGACTATGGGGTCCATTTCCTGCCCCCTGTTTTTCTTTCTTGATTAGTTTCCATACGTACAGACATCAAAACACTACCTTAACATCATACACGTCACTATTTTTGCTTAGGAATTCAGAGAAAAGAGGTATGTTTATTCCTTAAGATAATAAAACCCATAACCTGTAGATGATCTCAAGACAGCAATTAGTGCTGGATATCTGCAGTTCAAGTCCATATAGGAAATCCTGAGAGATTCTTGTAGTCTATTATGGCCACAAACTTGTCACATTAAGAATCCTGGATGTTAACATCCACAGCAATGCATTGAATTGATTTTTTAAAATAAAAAATAAAATATATTAATAATTTCAGGTAGACCTCTAAGTACCTTTCCTTGGTAGGAAGTCCTACTGAATTCTACTGGACATAATGTTGAATAAAACATACCATCTGATCAGGTTATATATTTGTAAACTTAAATATAATTAAAGAAATCATCTCAATTAACTTGATGAAACTTAAGTTTTAAGAAAACATTGGCATATTTGTGCTGCAAAAGAGCTCCTAAATTTTGAATGATTTTTGCTACATTCATTTGAATCAAACAAGAAAGAAAATAACTCAGTATTGTGGTAAGTGGCAGCTTTGAAAGCATGCTAAACATGTGGAAAAATAGCATTTTGAAAGGAAATAATTGTCACAGAATTTGTTACCATACATCAAGAAATGGAACTAGTTTCTTAATATGGTACAAAATAAAAAAGGAACTTCCCATTGTTCTGATTACTAACCTCAATCTCTTCTTTATTACGAAATGTTTCATGGATGCAGGCTTAAATGGAAGTAAAATTGAGAATTAATAAGAGACATTCTACAAATGTATAATAAGCCATATTAATGTTAATTTTATCATTTTTCTGTGAAACATTTTCTAAACCATAGAGTAGAAATGTTATTTCTTGTCTTCTCTTAAAAGAAATTAAAGAAGTAATACCAACAAAAATATAAATTTACCTTACATAGTTTAGAATGGATAATGTCTTTATCTATATACTATCAAACTCTCATTGTTATGACCTCTACCTGGGCAAAACGTGCATCATATGGCAACAATTTCTGAATCAAGGTGCCTCAAATGTGCTAACTTATAGAATGTCTCCAAAATTTGGGACCCATGAATCCCAAGGGAATAAAAATTGTGAGTGTTTCAGGGCTACTGGCTGCTCTTGTGCTGCTGTGGAAATTTCAGAGGCTATGTGAGGGCCTGCCCCATTCTCACCTGGTTTTCAGCAGCTACACAGGAGCATGTCTCATTCTTGTGTGGTTTCCACAGGTACCGGAGGCTGTGTGAGAACATGTTCTGAAATCGCTTCAGGAAAAGCCTCATGTGCCCCAGAGTTGCCTTGAATACCGTGTAGGGAGTCTCAAGAGAAGGTGAAAACCACCTGAAGGTAAGTGGCACTTGGGAATGCTATGTCAGGGAGTAAATCATGCTGTTTCCAAGGCTTGCATATCTTTGAGGCAGCATTTCTGAGCAGCGGTGGCAATACTAGGACTGAAGTGGAAGCCTGAGGCCATTGAAGGCACCGGGCCTCTCTTTCAGGCACATCCTGAGTGCTGCTGCCAATTGCTGCTGTTCAGGGCAGCCTAGATGAGGAGGAGATAGGCAGGAGGGAGAGAGTTACAGTGTCCACATGATCATAAGGAAGGTGCACTGCCAAGCAACCAAATGTTGACCACATGCTCACAATGGCGCTGCAATGTTTATAATTTCAGGTAAGGTTCATAATTCCCTATGTTCAGCACCATCGTAATTTTGAATGGTTGTTGAATGAATGCTCCAAAGACAAGAACTACCTGTAAGTGATTGCAAAACGATCTTTCTTGAATAATTTTCATTGATGCACTAGAAGGAATGGGAAAGACATTTGTTACCATCTTGATCCCCACTAAAGTTAGGGTTAGGGTAGCTATTGCTGCAGAATCATCCCGTATTGCAGCAACATTGATGCCTGCTGGTAGAACAGCACATTCAGGATTCAAGATAGCTCTCAGTGAATGAAAATGTGCATTGCAACATTGAAAAAAACCCTCCGTACTGTAAATTTGTGTCAACATGCAAGGCTTATTGTCAGGGATGTGAGTCCCATGATTAGTAGATTTGAAACTGTAGGTTGGTCTCTGCAATATATGTGGCAAGAATGAGGTCATTGGGGGAATTTTAACTATTTGCTGTGGCTTCCTTCAGCTTCTACTAGTTGTGAAAGGAGGAAATGATGCCGATGTGAAGAATTCAGGCTTAAAAAAAGCATAGTTGGAAGTTGGAGAAGCTTTGTCAAGTTTCAATTGCAGAGAAACAGATGATTGTAAAAGAACTTCACAAAAATCTCACCGTAACAAAGATAAACATTGGTGCATTCAAAAATGGCATTGTAATGATTCCAAAGATTACATTCAATTTATCAAAAAGTCATGCTTTGCTCTCACTGTACATAAAATACAAGGACAGACCATGGAGAATGTGCTGATTTATCTGGATAAACTAGTAAACTACAGCATGATCGGCTGTATGTCACCTTAAGCCAAGGAAAAAGAAGTGAAAACATTAGAGTATTCTTAAAGAATGGCAGATCAACCACAAATGTTGTTATCAAAAGTTTCCTTTGTTAAATGAAAAGCATCTATATTTGTCTAACTATGCATCTTTCTTCTTTAATAAAACAATGCTTTCTTTAATTTTAAAGCCAAAACAATAACAACCCATCCATGCTAATTTCTGTTTCTCTGTTTAGGTAAGGAAATACCTCTAAAAGTATGTCCCAACAGGTCACAGGTTGTTTACTCAGCCCTAAAATTGTTGTTGACTACTCTCCCATAAACCTCTTCTTCTCTGTATTGCCTCTTCTTGGTCCTTCTCACACTTTTCACATGGCCCAGCTGAGATTTAACAAGCAAAGAAAGGAAGCAGCTGAGGCCTGCCTGCATGCCTGACATAAGGAAAACTTCTTTAGATGTGGTGGGAAGGAACAACCAGCAATAAATCCCAACAACACCCCAGAATTCTAGGAGCAGAGCAGCAGCAGCCATTTGAATAGGACTTGTTTTATATCTCAGGAGCAGGGGTGGGTTCCTCCCGGTTCGGACTAGATCGCACGAACCAGTAGCGACCCGCTGGTGACATCACTGAAGTGGATTGGCCGGTGCCAGTCCATGGGCGCCGCCATCTTTTTTTGTGAATTTTATGTGACTTTTTTTTACTGTTTGGAAGGTTTTTCCTCTTCTGCTGCTTGAAAAAGGGCCCTCCCTCCCGTCCCCGGGTTTATACTGACCTTTATTCCTTCTCCCAAAGCACAGCTGATCAGCTCCTCAGCTGTGTTTAGGGCTGATTACAGCTACTGAGCATGTGCGGAAGCAAAATTGCACGAGGGAACGCGCGCACGCAAAACGTCGTGATGCGAACCGGTGGGGAAGGTAAGTGGAACCCACCCCTGCTCAGGAGGGGTGGGATGGGCTTTGCAAAAGGTGAAATTTGACCGTCAAAAGTTCCTGAAAATCTAGAGATGTGTCATCCATATCTTACAAAACTTCACACCTGTCAACAGGGTAGATAGTGAAAATTCACTATGACATTTTAGCAAAATATAAATATGCCCAGGCCTATTTCTAGGGATATTGACACAAGAGATAGTTTTTCTCTTTTAAACTGAAGGGGATTTGAATGTCATTGCGAATGCTGTTTGCCTCACCAGCAGTAGCTACTTCAGTTAGCTTATGAAGGGGGCTGCCATCTTATTGGTTAATATTATGCCTATGCAGGGGTGGGTTCTAAATTTTTTTACTACTGGTTCTGTGGGCGAGGCGTATTTTGTGGGCGTGGGTTGATGGTCATGTGAGTGTGGCTTCAGGTGAGCGTGGCTTGGTGGTCAGGTGACCGGGTGGGCGTGGCCAACTTGTAACATGTGGTGAAACTCACTTAACAATGCTCTTGCTTAGCGACCAAAATTTTGGGCTCAATTGTGGTCATAAGTCTTTCTTTCTTTCTTTTTCTTTCTTTCTGTCTTCCTTCCTTCCTACCATCTTTCTTTCTTTCTTTCTTT
>QLTV01002693.1:3816371-3847994 GCA_003457575.1 Thermophis baileyi
ATTAGTATTAGTATTAGTATTAGTATTAGTATTAGTATTAGTATTAGTATTAGTATTAGTATTAGTATTAGTATTAGTATTAGTATGTGGAGTCTGAGGGATGACATCTAACTTCTTCCCTCCTTGGGGTGAATGTTCATGTACGTGTGCTAGCCCTCAAGGCGGAAAATGTTGTCATGGAAATTCTTGTATGTTGTTCTATTCTTGCTATTGGTATAGGGGTGAGCCTGCTCAGTCAATTAGGATTGGAGCTGCATATAAGCCCAGTAAATTAATAAATGCATACACAGAAATGGAAACACGGATTGTAATTCACAGGCTTCATTTATGGCTTTATTTATTTTATAGTTTTCATACCTTGCTTTCCTCAACCAAAACGTTCTGTGTATATCACAACAAAGCAAAAATATGAAAATAGCAATAATTACCCCCAAACCCACCCAACCAAATGAATGCCAGCAATTTTCATTTAGAGTTGAAGGTTCTATGGGATGAAGCTATTTCACTAATGTTCTAAAATGCTACAAGGAGTGGAGCTTTATGAACCTCTGGGGGTAGAGAGCTTCAAAACGTGCTGGCTGCCACACGGAGGGCCTGGGTACCCATCCACATCTCCTACTTTCAGTCAGAGGTCTTTCCTGCAACATTCTCACCAGACAGGCGGGTTTGGATGTGGAAAGTAGTAGTAAAAAGTAGAAAGATCTGGTGCCTGTAGTGGGAAAGATTATGACCAGGTAACAATTTCTTTGCTCTGGGGTTATCATCTACAGCTCTTCAAGGAGAGATTGGCCCTTCTTAGGTGGGGGAAAACTTTGAAGTCTCAAAGTCTTAAAAGATTTGCATGTACCGTAGTACTATGCTACATAAGTCTGAAAAGTATTCTGAAGACTCTGAGCTTATATGTCAGGATAAATCCTAACTCTATTGTTTAGAAATGTCTGTAGTCTTAAGGGAAAGAATATGTCTCGTCTGAGAGCAAACTCATATAATCAATATGTCTGTGGTTATTTACCTACAGCTGGGATCAGAAATGTGTCAATTTTTAAATATGCTTTCTGTCCAAATGCAAATATGTGAATAATGCGGGAACATATGGACAATATATTCCTTTTCCAGTAAAAGTAGGTTGTCATAAATGAAGAATTTTCCATCCCATCGCAATACATTTAACAATTAGCTTGGCTATTATTTATTAATAAAACTTGTCATTTCTGAAAAAGAAAAGGAATTGCAAGATACTGGCACTGATGAACAAAGTAAAGATATTAAATAAAACACACCAAAAAAAGGAATTAAAAGGGCCCAAAGCTGGACAGATTATAGTGTGGTTATTTGCTTATATTTCTTGCAAATTTAGGGTGGGGGGATCTATATTTTGGTTAGCCCATCTTTAGAAGCACAGACAATCCACAGAAAGAATCATCTGATTTAATGTTAATGTTCTTGTTGGCAAGAAAGCAATACCTCATTAACCAATATACGGCTCTCTGATAGAGAGGCATCACATTAGGATCATCCTATATGTCTTGAAATGCCAAGACTAGTTAGAACACTCAGTTGTGTCAGAGAGATTGGAAGGAGAAGGTATAGATGCAGGCAAGAAAACTTCCCAGGGGAAAACCTCAGAATTTGATTTCGCCAGAAATATAGTCTTCCAATGTAGTCTGAGTGTTTTTAAATAGTATACAGTAGCTTCCCCTCCACTGGAACAGTGGGATTTAGAAATGGATACCATGTACAGATGTAGTAGACCTTCCATCAGACTGGTTAAGTGGCATTTGGATTATTGCAATAATTGTGTTGTATATGGGTCTGATTCTGAAGAAATTACAACTAGTGACAAATATGGCAATGAGACTTCGAATTAGGACCAAGTATTGTGAACATAGTATGCAAATCCTCTTTCACCTGCACTGACCTTTAAGAAGAGATAGGATAACCACTTTTCTGGAATGGAGTAGGGTCTCCTGCTTGAGCAGGGGGTTGGACTAGAAGATCTCTAAGGTTCCTTCCATCTCTTTTATTTTGCTATGTTCTGTTATGTTACATAGTTTGTTCTTCAGCCAATTCAAACTGCTGGTTTAATCCTGCAAAGCACTGCAAGTAACAGGAAGGCCAATATCATGTGACTTCCATGTACACCTTGATCTAGGCCAGTGGTGTCAAACTCGTGGCCCACGGGCCGGATGCGTCACGCGCTGGCCTCCCCTACCCCAAAGGGAGGGGGGAAAGTTGCGATAAATCATGTGACAAGAATGTGGCACTGCGAGTTTGACACCCCTGATCTAAGCTGAGATTGGCTGTAGGACATAAGGTATTTTTTTGTGATAGCTCCTCAGCAATGAAATATTGCTCTTCAGGAAAGCTTGTCAACACCTACAATAGATTGCTATCATTTTAGTTTCAGGCATCTCAAGTAGCTTAACGCTTAGAAATATATTTAAGGTGTGTATTTTAGTTGCTGAAAGTGTCTTTAGCTGCTGCACCTTATTGTTTTAGTTTTTAAATATATATAGTACAACATAGTTCATTATTCTATATTACTCTATTTGGTTTTTTTTTTAATTGTGATAAATGTTATTCCAGCATTACTGTAGTTTTGCAATTTTGCCTTTAATGTATTGTTTTAAATTGCAATGTATATATGCTTAGCACGATCAATTGTGTGTAGGGTTGGCAAAACTAGAATCATTATTGAACAAATTCTAAATTTAATTGCAGGTCCCTGAGCTATTTTCATCCAAATGAAGAGATTGCAGTGCACATTTAACTACAGGATTTTTTCCTCACTTCACACACTTTTCAGCTGCGAAGATAAGTGACTGACCTTGGGATAATTGAAGGACCTGGCTTCACTGACTGAAGGCATACCCTAGCAAAGAATAAAGCAGACACAACACCCCATCCCCTTTTCGTGCCTTTAGCCAATGTTCCTACAGTGACTTTTTTAAAAGGCAAATGAGATCTCTGGCTCATTAGCAAAGATGGGGAGAGAAAAATATAGTAGCAGTTGAAGAAGCTCTGTATGGTATTGCTTCTCTGAAGTTACTGACATTGTAAGCTGGCCAGCCTGGTCCTATTTCCAAAAAGGGCCCAACTGGCCCTTTTTCAGTGGTCTTGTTTGCTCCAGCATTGCCTCCTGAATAGAGCTGCCATAAATAGGGTGACTGATCTAATATGAGTTGCTTTTCTTTCTTTTTCTTTAATTTTTTTTAATAAACACAAAAAACCTACCCTACACCACTAAGAAAGAATGACTATACAGTGAAGAAATATATCTAAAATATAATATAGTGAATAAAATATAGTTGACAAAAAAAACTAATAAAATAAACTACATTATTAACTGCAGATAAGAGTATAAAATTAATTAAATCCTTAAGCTGGTCATTAGATCTAGACCAGGGGTGTCAAACTCGTGTCGTCACGGCAGTGTCATGTGACATATTGGGACTTTTCCCCCCTTCGCAAAACTGGGCGTGGGTGTGGCCAGCGCGTGATGCATCCGGCCTGCGGGCCTGGAGTTTGACAGCCCTGATCTACACCATATAGAACAGTGGTTCTCAACCTTCCTAATGCCGCGACCCTTTAATACAGTTCCTCATGTTGTGGTGACCCCCAACCGCGCAAATCCAAACCGAACTCCATCAAAATTCGCCGCTTTGTAAAAACTCCCGCCTCCGCACCTCTCCAGCCAATTGCAGAGCTGGGTCCCCAAGTAGAGTCTAGAGTGAGAGGGAAAGAGTAAAAACAGAGTTGAGGGAAGGAAAAAGGGAGAAACTGAGGGGATCCTTCGCTCTGCTAACATTCCCTGAATAGAAAGCAAGAGGAAACCTCCCTTAGCAGCATCCAAGCCAGGGCCTCCTTGAAGGAAGAGGGTGACTCTCAAGTGCCAGATCTGGCCCCTAACAGTCCTCCCAGAAGACCATCCACCCAAAAGAGGTCTCCTGGTGTGTATTTGGCAGTTGGCTTCCCTGCCTATCCTAGCCAAAACCCAAAAGAAAATTCTCTGGAGGGGAGGGGGCAGGCAGAAAGCTTCCACACCTCCCTCTCTCCTCTCTCCTCTCGCCCTCTTTCAAAGATGGGCTCCAAACGTTTATGCTTGGGGGAGAAAGGACTTAAAATGCTAAGCAGATTCCTCTGGATTCTCAACCCACTTTCTTCAGAAGTGAGAGGATGGGGGCTGTGGCGGAGCTTTCTGGGCAGAATAGGGGGAAGTCGGGAAGCCAGGAGCCCCCAGAGAGGCCAAACCACCGGCCTGCCAACCGGGTCTCTCCACCAGGTGCCTACCTAGAGGAGAGGGGAGCCCGGCCAGTTGCTTTCTGGGAGCCCCTGAAGGAGCCTCTTCAAAGCCCCCCAGTCCACAAAGGCTGGGAGTGGGTCTTCCCTCCAGAGAGACCCCCACACACACCTTCCCCAGCTCTCCATTTAGAGGGGGCGCCTGATTTCAAGAGGGGCTCCCAGCCACTTTCCAAGAGAATCAACGCCCCCCTTTCGCTTTGGGCCAACCAGTCTGAGCCTCTCCCGCTTCGGCGCTCAGCAATCCCCGCCGGAACAGCTGGGCATGGTGAAGTCCAGCGGCTCCCCTGGCCCCGCTCCAGCACTTCCCTTGCTCACTGCCCCTTCGGGGGTCACTGCAGCGGAAACGCACCCAGCCACTTCTCCGCCCACTTCACACGGCTCCCTGCCTGCCTGCCTCCCGCTGCCTGCAGTCTCCCATCCACCCGCGCCACCGCTATGGCTTTCCATGTGGGGAGCCTGGAGCCCTTGCTGGCTCAGCAGCCGCGGGACCTACGCCAGCACCTGCCCGGGTGGGACTGGCCCCCGAGAGCCCTGAGCCCACCTGGGCCCCGCTGCCTCCTGCCTTCCTCCAAAGCAGCCATCCTTCCTCCGAAGGGGTGGGAAGGGAGCCAAGCCCCTTGCTCACCCCCTTCCGCCCTCCCGGCGACAGCAGAGGAGCCGGACTGATGCTTCATGCTTCAGGGAAGCCCCTCCCCTTCCTAGTAGAGGAATGAATCTGCGAGGCTGGACAGATCGCGGCTTACAATTTAGGGCCTAGCGGTGTCTCGGTTCCTAAGACCATCGGAAATATGTGTTTTCCAATGGTCTTAGGCGACCCCTGTGAAAGGGTCGTTCGACCCCCAAAGGGGTCACGACCCACAGGTTGAGAACCGCTGATATAGAAGATATTGCATCATCTTCTCATTTTTAAAACAAATGAGTTTTTCAAACCTGGATAAAAAGCTCATATTCTGGATCCATTCCTTAAAACCAGAAGAGTACTTTCCAATTATGGAAAATTATCCTGATTACCCTTTCCCAAGCTCACTTAAACCAAAACTCTTTATGAAATGACAGATTCCATATTTTAGGACTATAGTTCCATATCAGTTAAGATCCTTAAATATAAAATACTGTATGCCCATGCCTTTCCAAACATTGTTTGAGAGGACTAATGGACATAAAATCATAAGAGTAGTTCATATTTCTTACCATGTAGATCTACTGATTCTCCACAATTGGATATTGCAGTTCTGAACACGGATTTTTCTTCTCCCTTGACAAGTTTGTGTGCTGTTTGAAAACGTGAGATTTATATTCTGAATAGTTACATATGTATATTTTACCTTAATGTGATTCTTAGCATCTGTCTAGCACATCTACATGAATACTAAATCTATAGAGCATACATAACTCTCGTACCAAAGTCTGAAAATAGTTTTTTCTATAGTGCATATTTGTCAGAATATTTGAATCAGAGGTATGGCACTAGAAAGGTTTAAGCTCTGCCCAGATATTGTGTCCATGTTATTTTCCTGACTTAAACTGCAGTACCAAAGACATGAACACAAACAAACCCTATGGAATATTAGTATTTGTGTTCTTCCTTGCCCTGTGACTAATGGATAGGATAGCAGTGACAGACACCACATCACTTCTTCCATAGACCCAGCTAACTTGTTCCTAAATAGAACTAACAGCTACCTTGTACAGGTAATCTCTGGGGTAAGGATGAGAGCATTCAGATTAGATGGGGAGCTGTCCAGCATGACCCAGGGTGGATGCTGCAGGAGTGGCAAAGTTCCAGCTGAAGAGCTGTAGAACTGATCTTGTTGCCATCCCACCTTTTCTTGTCATTAGGGCCCTAATTCAGAGTCTACCTCCTCCCTGTAACTAGAATTTAGGTGTATTTGAGGTGTTGCCAAATTAATACTCTACTGGCTCAGTGGCTAAGACGCTGAGCTTGTCGATCAGAAAGGTCGGCAGTTCAGCGGTTTGAATCCCTAGCACCGCGTAACAGGGTGAGCTCCCGTTGCTTGTTCCAGCTTTTGCCAACCTAGCAGTTCGAAAGCACGTAAAAAATGCAAGTAGAAAAATAGGGACCACTTTGGTGGGAAGGTAACAGCGCTTTGTGCGCCTTCGGCATTGAGTCATGCCAGCCACATGACCACGGAGACGTCTTTGGACAGCGCTGGCTCTTCGGCTTAGAAACAGAGATGAGCACCGCACCCTAGAGCTGAAAACGACTAGCACGCATGTGCGGGGGAACCTTTACCTTTACCTTATAAAACCCTATTTTAATGGATCTTGGTTTAACACTCTTTGGATGCAATGGACTTTTGTTTTTCCATTTGGACTTCATCCTCGTTTAAAAGAATAAGAATTTATCCATTAAATCCAGGGTTTCTTGCAAATGATGCAATTTCTATTGACCTACCTACCTAATCATGCTAATGATGTAAATTGATGCAAATTATATACCTTGGGATTTAATGCCCCCTCTGAATGATCTGTTATGGTTGAAACTTTGCTGTCAATTCTAGGTCTCTACCAGGACCCATTATCACTTTTATTCCAGGGAAGTCATCCAAGTGGATTTAGAGCACAGAGTTGTGATCCAGCATTCTTCCAATACTACTACATGTCCTCTTTCAATGAGGCACCTTCCAATGATAGGCTTGCATCTCTTGAATCTCTATTCAGAGTGATTCAAATGGCTTGATGTAAAATGTCAGTGTTTTTCCCTATAAATAATTCACATATTCTACAGTTACTGTGTGTGTGTGTATGTGCATGTGCATGCATGCATGTATGTGCACATGTGTGTGTATCCCTGAGTTCCTAGGCTAGATTACTGCCCCCGCTCCCTGATGCCTGCCAAATGTGATGAATCAGGAAGCACCAAATATTGGCCAGAGTAGCATGAAATAATGGCAACTGTAGTCCAAGGTTTTTGAAGGGCACCCAGGCTTTGAAAGAGGAAGTTACTGTAAGATATTCAAGGTAACACCCAGGTTTATGGGGCTGTAACCTTATGGATTTCTTTTTTCTAAAATGATTCAGATATGCAATGGACATTGACCTTTGTTTGTAACAGAGGTGGGTTCCTCTTGGTTCGGACCGGTTCGCCCGAACCGGTAGCGACCCGCTGGTGACATCACAGTGACATCACAGATCCGGTTCAGTCGGTGCCGGTCCGTGGCACCGCCATCTTTTTTTTTAATTTTTTTGATTTTTTTTTTACATTTTTTTGAATTTTTTTCTGGTTTTTTTTTCTTCTGCGCATGTGCAAAAGCCGAGTTTCCGGCACTGTGCATGCGTTGCCATCTTGCTTTTGGCTTTTGGGGGGGGAGATTTTTTTTCGGATTTCTCGGCACTGTGCATGCGCCCACAAGGCGCGCCCACGCGGCGTGGGACGAAGCAAACCGGCAGCGAGGTAAGTTAGAACCCACCCCAGGTTTGTAAGTATTGTTGGCATATACTTATATATCAACAGGAAAATTATATTTGTGAAATGGGAAGGAGTGGGGGAAATGACATGAATATAGCACCACAAAATGGAAATGAGGATTTTTTAAAATGCATTTGCCCAGAGATTTTCCATTTGATTTTTTCATATCAGAAAAAAGAGATCAGATGGTTTGTCCTGCAAAACTTTCATGCAAAAAATGAAATATAAAAGTAGGCTTTGGGGAATATTGTGCTTCCCTAATGTGCTTCTTAATACAACTAGAGGATTTTACCCAGGGGAAAGAGCCAAATTTATCCATTTCTGAATTAGCATCAAATCTGTCTCTCTGAAATAAAGAAAAGAAGTGCTTGGTTGAAACTGCAACCATAGCATGTGTTTATAAAATTTATAGAACATATCACAAGAAGACCTGACAATTTAATTAGCTCTGATATGGATTTGGATATGGAGAAATCTCTGGATTTCTCTGTTGCTCTCTCTTTTGTATAGTTTCTGATGGAAATTTAATGCACTGGTTTTCCAGAAAGAGTTGACCTTCTAACAAAAAAGGGTAATACTGCAATACACTCTACATGGGGCTGTTTTTCAAAGCTTCAACTGTTACAGAATGCAGCAGAACAAGCATATATGTGTACCCCTAGAACAGTACATGCTCTGAGAGCTACATTGGTTGCCAGTTTGCCCCTGGGTCCAATTTGAGGTGCTGGTTTCAATCTTTAAAGCCTTTCATGGCATGGGACTGGACTAACTGAGGAACTGCTTCTCTCTGATTACGTCAGCCCACCCCATCAGATCTTACAGAGAAGGTATGCTATGGGCACCATTGGCTAGGAGTCAGCATTTGGTGGGTCTCAGAAGAGGTGTCTTCTTTGACACTGAGCCTGCCTTATGGAATATCCTTCCCCCAAAATTACATTGGCCCCATCCCTTTTAATAACAAATGATTGGGCAACCATTTGTCTGAAATGGTGTAGGGTTTCCCGCCTGAGCAGAGGGTTGGACTTAGAAGACCTCCAAGGTCCCTTCCAACTCTGTTCTTCTGTTCTGTTCTGTTTCCCGCACCCAGAAGGAACTCTGAGTGGAGAAGTAACTAATATTTTGAAAGGACCTCACGTTATGTGACTACGACTGGGTGCCCACGGAACCAGAGACTTGCCTAAATAACTCCATTGTTCAGGGGATCATTTTTTTCCCCAAATAATTTTTATTGAACAGTTTTTAAAAAAAAAAACCAAAAATGAAATTTTTACAATTTCCTTCTTTTCAACATTTTCGCATCAGTAAACATTTCTACACATCCATTTTTCCCCACTCTTACTTCAATTTACCTTTTATACATATAATTCTTATATTAATTTATATACATAGTACTAACAATGTACTGCATTTCTATCATACATTCTGTGTCCATTCCATTTCCATTTGTTTATTACTACCTTTCAACTCCTTTTCCAATTTTGTGCATATATTATCCTTGCCGCTGTTATGATATATATAATTAAATATTGTATTTTTTCCTTGTAGGTCTCTGGGAGTATCCCTAGTAAAAATATTTCAGGCTTCATCTCTATATGCTGTTTAGTTATCTCTTCTAATTGTGTTCTAATTTTACTCCAATATTGTTTTGTGTTAGGGCACGTCCACCACATGTGGTAATACGTTCCCTGATTTTGTTGACATTTCCAGCAAGTTGATGGGGTATTGGGGAACATCTTAGCCAATCTCACCGGTGGAAGGTGCCACCTACAAAACGTTTTATACATATTTTCCTTGTAGGCTACAGACATAGTCAGTTTATAGTTTTTGTTCCATAATTTCTCCCATTTAAGGGGATCATTTTTTAAATTCTCCTTTCACTTAGGGTTTGTGTTCTGACCTAGGCTTCCCCAAAAGCACGAAGCCGACTCCACATCCTGATAAAACCCATTTTATTTAGTTTACAGTGAATTCCTCTCCAGCAAAGTCCCAGCCAACAGTTTTTCAAGATATTTCCCAATTACAGACCTTTATCAGGCTTGGAGAGCTGCCAAGCCGATATCTTTCACACTATAACAGACAATACTTGGCAAGAATGCAGGAACAGATCTTCGCCCAAATGAACCAATTGTCTCCTGCAAACACCCCTCCCCTTTCGCTCCTCTTTTATTCCCTATGGGAGGGGCCATTCATCATCCACCTGTGGCCGTACTCCCAAGTCGACCCTTGTTCCTTAGCTGTTCCCTTCATCTGGCAACTCTGTGCATGCGCACACTGGGAACAGGTTCCAGCAGTTCGTCTGCCTCACTGATGTCTGACTCCGGAGGCAGCTGATAATTGTCATATGGCCCTGGCCCCATCTCTGCCTCTGATGCAGAGCACTCATCAGAGCCTTCCCCAGACTCCAGGATTGGCCCATGTTCCTCCTCAACCTCCTCACTGTCCAAATCTGCTGCCAGCTCTGCTGGCCACTGGCAGGCCACAACAGTTTGATATTATGGGGTTTTAGGATATTTATTATGGTTTTTATATTTGTATTGCTGTTTTTATATTTATTGTTTTTATTGCTGTGACCCAGAGTCAACTTTGGTGAGATGAGTGACTGTATAAATTTGACAAACAAACAAATAAATCGCATACTTTTAGATCTCTCAATTTCTACCTGTTTGACTCATGAGAAAGTCTTGATAGAGCTTTGGATCTTTTATTTTAGATAACCAGACAATTTTAAGCTGTATGTGACATTAGCCTTTTCCTTTTTAATGGCCTAAATATTGCTTAAGAGGGGATTGTTCAGAGGTCTGGTTTGTGTAATATATTAATTGAACAAAAATATGGCAAAACATGGCACGATTTGCACGTTTATGATTTCTAGGGCCGTTGGCTTCCTCACTGCAGTGACAAATGCTTTTATAATAAGTGTTTATTATTGTAGGGTCAGAAAGCATTTGTGTTCAGTTTTCTAATAAAGGTTAGGCCAAAAAAATTACAAACAGAAATACATCATTAATCATAAACAAGTTCCTTACAGACAAGGTCAACTTTCAGAAGCATATTTATTATTTTATCTATTGCAAAGATGTAAAAGCAACTCCATATGATAAACCTCTCCAAAGCAATGTACAGCAATGCTTTAAAGATCACGAAGCATAGCAAAGCAGTGCTAAGAAGCCAAAAAATGACATGCTAGAAGTTGAAACCAAAACACCATATATACTGTAGAAAAGCTAAGTCTCCTTCAAGTTGACCTTGACTTCTGGTAACTTAATGGACATGTCAATGCTATTTCCCTGGCAACAGTACAGAAATGATATGTCCTTGTCTTCTTCTGGAATGCTTTTCAACTTCTCAGCCTGGTTCTCAGCTCTGCATTTCCTGGAGAAATCCAAGTATTAACCATGCCTGGCCTTGCTTAGTTCCAGAGTCCAGACAGGGTTAGCCAGGGATAGCAATTTGCCAACTCCCCTACCCCCTATATCTATGCTAGTCCACCAGTAGTGGCATTCACTTACCTTCGCTACCAGTTCGGACATGGGAGTGCACGCTCGCTTCGCTCGCGTGTGGCGCTTCTGCACATGCGCAGAGCATCTGTGATGACATCCGGGCAGGTGGGCAGAGCCTCCTGCTTCCGCTGCTACCAGTTCACCTGAACCAGTGTGAACCGGTAGAATACCACCACTGTAGTCCACTATTAAAGTACCATTGTCCGCCCTACCTCTTATCTTCTTTATCCTGTTATGTGAAGTTCTGAGGTCCTGCATCTTATGAGTATAATTGTCATGCTGAATTCTACTCATAGTAAAGGCACCTGTGCTGGTTTTAAGAAAAATTCAAATTATGTAATACCGTAAGTCAATACTTTTACTAGCAAATTCAAAGCAACAAAACAGCAACATGCTCCATCTTTCATGTATCTAATTGGTAAACAAACTCCCAAAGGAGGAAAGTAGCTGATGTTGAAACCACAAGCACTGCATTTATTAGATTTGAAGATAGAACGTCTTAAGGCAATGCCAATGTGATGTTTACACTGTTTCTGGATTATTTCCATACTCATAGAATCCTAAGCTATTGCCTTTGTTCAGCAGCTGAAGTGTTTCGTTTCTAGCTCAGCTACGCTTCAGAAGGAAACACACTGAATCCAGTTTTCCATACCTGAGTTTTCCAAACCTTGGAGACAGGCTATTATTTTATATTAGTGGGCAATTATTCCCCTTCCTCACAGAGATAGCAATTCGCCAGCATTTCCTGTCTGCTTCAAACTGTGCAAAGGGAAAATACTTTGGCAGTGTTGCAGCCCACCCACTCTCGAACTGCAAATGCTCAAATGTTTTTAAAACATCAAATGCCCACAAAGAAGTCCTTGGGTGGGGCAGGGTAGTGGCGGCACCCTCATATTAGCAGTAGCAATAGCAGTTAGACTTATATACCGCTTCATAGTGCTTTACAGCCCTCTCTAAGCGGTTTACACAGTTAGCATATTGCCCCCAACAATCTGGGTCCTCATTTTACCCACCTCAGAAGGATGGAAGGCTGAGTCAACCTTGAGCCGGTGAGATTTGAACCGCCGAACTGCAGCTAGCAGTCAGCTGAAGTAGCCTGCAGTGCTGCACTCTAACCACTGCGCCACCTCGGCTCTTACGAGCTCATATTCATGAGCTGTCAGTTGTATTGTTGTCTCTTGTGGAGCTTTCTGTGTTTGATCATCAATAAAGAATTTAGCACAGAGGTATCAAACTCGATTTCATTGAGGGCTGCATCAGGGTTGTGTTTGACCTCGAGGGGCCGGGGTGGGCGTGGCCAGGGTGGGCGTGGCCAGGGTGGGCGTGGCCAGCTTGACGTCACTCATGTCGCAGACGCCTGTGGTGGCCCGAGTGCTCTGTCAGCAAAAATGAGCTCCCGAGCTCCGTTTTCAGCTGCAACGGCCTCCTGCAACCCTCTGCCAGCGAAAACGGAGCTGGGGCCTTGAGTTTGATACTCCTGATTTAGCAGATGACTTGAACATTATGGTGAGTGCCTGATGCAGAAGGGCTCTAACTGGCCTGGGGGCTTGTATGGTTTATGGTTTGCCCTAAGACTTCCACAACGTCTTTAAGTAAGAAATAATGGATCAAGTAAGGCATAATGGTTTGTCCTCTATTTTTGAAAATATGCAATCCATCTCTTACTTGCAACCCACTAGGTAAAGCCTGTAAGAATCTGAGCCACATGAAAATATTCTGAATCCTGTTGCTAGAAAATCTAAATAAAATGGAAATTTTACAATTAAAGTCTGTGGAAAGTTCGATTTACAAACTACTTAACGTAGGATTTCTGATCATTTCGTCTGCTACAGAATCCTATATGTGTTTCACCTAATGGTGGAGCTGGGTGCAAACAACGGCAAGATTTTATAACACATCATGTGTACGTTTATTGATTACAGTATGTTAATATAAACTGTCATGCACATTTGTCAAAGGGAAGGTTTTACGCTGGGAGCAATTGGGACAAGATATTGCATAATGATATTTTAAAAGCAGGTAAGCAGTATACGCTCCTTCTACTACCAGGAAAAGATTCAGACACACAGTCAGATTTCATAGCAGAGTAGGACTTTACCAATTCCTTTAACACTAATTATGATTCCTGAGTTGTATTATTACAGACTTATGTTTATATAAGTCTGAACTTTGTAGATGTGAATGACTTTGCTAATTCAGGATAACATGACTGTTCTTCCAAATTGGCTGCTTTTGTGAACTCTCATATAGTTACATGCAATTGCATACTCAGGTTACTGTTCCCCAATCTAACAAGCTTTTTCTTTAAAAAAAAAAAGACACAAACAGAAAGGTGGACCTCATCTACCCACCAGTAGGCAGCAAGTGAGTAGAAGATGGTTCAGTAAGCTTGTCAGCCTCCCATACAACCCCCCCTTTCGTGTCACATTTAGCACAATCCAATTATCACTTAGACAGTGAGTAAATACAATTTGCAATATCTGCATGAGAGAAGAGGCAGCATCTTTATAAGGGAAAAGATGGGAAGTCTGTAGGATCCAGCTGAAGGAAATGGATGTCATAGCTTGATGCTCCATTGATGGATGAAGCATTTTATTAAGTTATGATGATCTGGGCAGTTATCATCCATCATTTCTACTTTCATGCCTTGTACAGCAATTACAGATTCAGACCAAGAATCCACCTCATACATTCTTCTTTAATCCGATTTTAATATGTTTGCTAAGGGCTATTGGATACTATTTAGTATTTAGGACCCTCACTTCCATCTGGGATATTAAGGTGAGGGGAACATTTGATTGGGTAGAGGTTATGTTTTAGCATATTTATGTGATGATGTATATATTGATTTGTATAAAGATTTATATCCCTCTCTCCTGCCTTCATAAATGCATATGCATTATTTAAAATGTCTTAGACTCACAGAATTGTAGTGTTGGAAGAGACCATTTAGGCTACTGAGTTCAATCTCTTGCTCCATAGTAGAATGCAAATTAAGGATCCCTGACAAATCGATCTGCTTCACATTGAAAAGATTTACAATAGTTAAAATCACACCAAAAATATCACTACTAAGACATATTACTCTGTACATAAGAATAAAAGCAATGCTCAGAAGATACATTACTGACTAGCCAAAAGCTGTCAGAATAAAAATCTTCCTTACTTATAGAAAAATAGTGGAGAAGTTTCTTTCTGCATTGCCAATGAGAAGGGACTCCATAATACTACTGCAAACTTTAGGAAGGCCTTACTGTTTGCCCCAATCAACTAGGTTTCAGAGAGATAAGCTTTTCTACTTGTTTTTTTTTATTTTTTTTTATTGCTGAGGTGGGCCTTTAAGTATCCTGAATCAAAATATCAAAATATAAAACATAGGACAAAAAGCTTAGATCCCATTCCTGGAAAGTTTGTATTAAAAGTCGCAGCTTAGAGTTATTGTTCTCCCTCCCTCCCTCCCTCCCTCCCCCCTCTCTTTCTCTGTGTAAAGATTTATATTTTGAAGTTTGGGAGAACTTTCACTCCACCTTTCCTCTCACACATCATCATTCTTTCTTCCCTTCTCCTTCTTGCTCTGGACTGAGACAGACTTTCCCACCTCTGATATATTTATCGTTTAAGAGTGAGAATGAAAGAAACCTTATCAGGCAAATAATTCCGCTGTGGGCTACTGCCAAGTTTCCCAACTCCCCAAGACATGATTATTCTTCAAATTGATACCAAACTTTGTGTCTGCCTTAATCCTGGCTATGAAAGGGGTCCATCATCTAGTGATATCAGGAGGTGGCCGGACAGCTAACAGGCCTGACAAGTCCTTCTGACTGCTTTATTTGTTTGGGCTGCTGTTTGATGTCAACCCATCAGCCACCCCTGCCAGGAAGGAGGGGTGGGATGGTCTACAGGATATTGCTGGGAAGCAAACACTGAGAATATTCCCTGTCAGAAATGATGGATTAGATCTGAGCAAGAACTGAAGCAAAGCAAGAATAGGTGCAAGCCGGGAAGTTCTTCTCATCCTGCCTTAATAAGAACAGGAAAACTCCCTGTTACTATCTTCATGATATAACCTGAGGAAGCCATGGGGAAATGAAGATGTCTGGCAGGACAGGAGCTAAATTAAAAAGTGAAATTTGAAGGCTAACAGCAATCTGTAATAATGGAAAAAGTTGTCCTGCTGCTTGCTGTGCAGACGCCTTGAAAACTGGCAAGCAGATCATAAAGGGAGCTGCCTCTGCCTGTCTTAATCCAATATTTTTATCTGGCAAGGACTGTGAGATATATCAGCCTCTGGATATGACTTCAAGTTCCACCAGTGCCACTCTAATATAGCTGTGGCAAATAAAAGGCACAGGAGGATTGTTAAGGCCTTAACCAGGAGAGGCAATCTAGTGCCTTCTTATCTCTTTTTAAATCATCATTTACTTATCTTTGGGAGAACTTCACAGTACCCTAAAGTACTCCCATAGTCATATGTTCTTCAATTGTGGTAAATATAATATGAGGGAATAGCAAATATAAACTGCAGTGGGGAGTGGACATAGTGACGTGCTGGATGAAATATTCAGGCTGTTTAATTATTCCATTGGAATAAGGAGGTGCCCATGAATACTGTTTCTACTGGTATTTAACATTACACTCAAGTGGCCTACTTGCCCTGAGAATAATAATGAAAAATCTCTAAAATCAGTTTTAGACCAATTCTACTCTCTACAGGCCTCCTTTCAAGTTCCCGCTATGCTCCTTATCTTACCGCCTGTCCTAATTTTTTTGTATGAATAATTGCAAGGTTTATACCTGCCTTCAGATTATATATTAACTCAGTCAGACTTCTCAAGTGCTTTCTATTGCTGAATGCCATCCAAAGCATTTAAAGATGCAAGTTGAGAGGCTTTGAGTCCATTTATGTCTGGATATAAGGAGTTTTAGGGAACATTCTCTGCATCTTTCCATGAATTGAAATTGTAGGGCTTGATGTAATTCTTCTTCATGGCCTCGCAACTAAGGTTAGCATCCTCTAATAACTCTCTACTTGCTTGTAAATTATAATAATCCAAGCAATCCACAAGCTGATTTTGCATCACAGTCTACTTCATATGCTTCCTTCCACTTCTTTTGACCATGGGTACAGTTTTGGAAGAGGTTCAGATGGACTGCCAGTGTGGTATAGTGGTTAAAGTGTTGAGCAGGGAGACCCAGGTTTAATTGCATCATCAAGCTCACTGTGGCTTTGGGCATCTCATTCTCTCTCAGCCCAACTTCATATAGTTTGTTGTGGAGAAAACATGAAAGGGGAAGTTTATGTACGTTGCCTTGAGCTCTTGAGAAAAAGTGTGATATAAATTATAATTGTAAACATGCTAACATGAATACCAGTATATTTTATAATTTATCATCACATCTGAGACTTTTGGCTAAAGACCAAGTATAGTACATGCTACCTACAGTATATCCCTTGAAAGACACTTGTAGCAGAATGCTTTTTTGAATGTCTGATAGACAGTCCTAGTGAAATAAAACGCATCAGGTCACAATAAATCAGAAATAACTAAACAACAAACTATAAAGCATGGTAATGGGGACATGACAATGTACAATATATACAGTTATAAATGTATAGAGACAGCGCCAATACAATATTAGAACACAGAGTTGTCCATTAAATAAGAGGCAGGGAAATTCAGGACAAGCAAAGCAAACAAAGTCAAAACAGTTTAGATAATTTTAAATGAATTCTTGCAGGATTCTAATGTAGCTTTACAATAAAGTAGAATTAGCTTGTCTGGTCATGTTTCCTGTCTGGTCTATCTCATAAGACTGACATCAATTTTGCAAGTCTAAAAATACATCTCTCTCCCCCATTTCCTTTATAGCCCCAGAAACTAGGGAGGGTCTCTTCTGGACCTCTTGCCCCACCACATTCCTGCTGTGGATCAGCTGCCTTTATCTGACCATTCTCTTAGCTGTGCCTCTTTACCTTGTCTCCCAAGGTCCACACACCATTACACCACACATGCCTGCTTGCAGCAATTCATCGGCTATCTCCAACTTCCTAAATGTTTTTCTAAGATTGATTACGTAATAAAGTAAAAGAAGTAACAGTATAGAAAAAAAGGTAATATAAATTCCCTTTCATTCCTAATCCATATCAATTCTCTAGATAATACTTCTACATGTTTATTTAACAAGCAAAGAATCCTACAGGCTTAGGGCAAACCAACCTTCCTTCCATCCAACTATAATATGTAAGGTAAGCTGGTGTGAAGGAGATATAGCAGGCTGGAACTGGACATCATCATCATCATCACCATCACCATCACCATCATCTGATTAAATATACATGCCATCCAATTTCTAGTGATTCTGAGTGATTTATAGCTTATATAAAACATTAAAAACAACAACAAAACAAAAATGAAGAGTAAAGATGGCAAAAATGACAAATCTAGATGGAAAACAACAAGTTAAACAACCCACACAATCTAAAGGGGGGGGGGTTTCAGTCATCTTCACAAAGGCCTTGGTGAAGTTGCAGCTCTTCCGATCCCTTCAAAATGCCAGCAGCATTTTGGGGGATTGTTTGGATCTTGGGGGGAAACCTCCTTCCTGAGGGTAGGTGCTGCTGCAGAGAAGGTGAACTTCCAGAGTCCCAATAGATGACATTGTTTAATTGAAGGAACTTGAGTGTGCTGATCCTGCCAAATTGGATTTAGCAGGGTCAATGGGACTCTACAATGGAAGACAGGTGGCCTCTCAAATAATCAGGTCCTATGCCTTGAATCACACCAATTAGGAAACTGGCAACCAGTGCAGCTCATGAAGTAGAGATGTTACATGAGCATGCCAAGGCATACTCATCAATGTCTGTGCTTCTCATCCTAGACCAGTTGAAGCTTCCATGTGTCTTCAGCACTAGTCCTATTTAGAGCACATTTCAGTAGTCAATCTAGGAAGCAATCATGGCATGAATAACTACCTGAAAGCCCCCTGAACCTTTTCCTCCAAGGTTCCCATCAACTGTAAACCAATCATTTTCTCAACTTGCTTGTGGTTGAAAAATATTTCCATACTGAAGGCTATTTCTACCTTCTGCTCTACATTTTTATAAATAAGTAGTTTCCCCATTCCTTGGAAAGTTTGAGATAGCTGTTGAATTATGTTCTGAATGAGACCACCAACTATTGCCACCAACTATTGTCTCAGCAGAGAAATACCTTAGTGGAACAAGAGTATTTTGCATGCTAAAAGACTACTTCAGGAAGAGAGAGGAAATATTGTATAGGACAACTATATGATCAGTGCACTTCAGCCTCTCCCACTGGGATGTCCTCCAGACATGTTGGAGTTTGATTGCAATAAGTTCCAGTCTCCATGATCAAAAGCTTCATTAACCAAAATGAGGAAAGACCCTATCCAAGAGGGTATAATATTTAATGAAGAAGTTACTAAGCTAGTTAAACCAATAATCTCTTCCTGTAAAAGTCAGGTACTCTTAAGCAGGGGTGGGTTCCGGATTTTCTTATTGCCGGTTTGCTCAGGGATGCGCCACGTGGGTGGGGCACGGGTGCATGTGTGTGCGTGCATGCGCAGTACAAAAAAAAAGCTGCGCATGCGCAGAAGCAAAAAACAAGATGGCAGTGCCTATGGCACCGCCAAGAGAACTGGCTTGGGGGCGTGGCAGGTGTGGTTTGCTACCAGTTCCAGCGACCCACGCCGCCTCGTTACTTACCGTTCTATAGAACCGGCCGAACCGGTAGGAACCCACCTCTGCTCTTAAGATTCATGGATGTTGACATTCTAAACCTTGGATAGACTGGTTCAACCAATAGGCTTTTTTTTAACCTCCTCAGTTATTTCTAAATGAGTGACATGGAAACAAATCAAATTGAAATGAGCCAATACAATTGGGCCTCTATATTTAATACTTTTATTTTTCAATCTCAAAGCTGGAGGTTCTTTGGAGAGTCCATTGGAGTTTTTCTTTTTTCCTTTCCAATAAATGGAAAGGAAATACTGACTTTCTAATACTGACTGAGAGAGATCAAACTTTCACCTCCCAGCCGGCCTGAGTAAATTACCCTTTCCACGCCAAAGAAAACTTCAGTGTCAGGAAGAACCAGATGTTTGCAATTAACTGTCTCAGGTTCCTTCTGCCCTCCTGGCATAGTGCTTCCCAAGCCCTGGGAGGAACACTTACATCAAAAATGCAGGTTTTAAGCTAGATTGGTCCAATGTCAAGTTGCAAGTCTGTCAGCAGTCTTGGAATGAAGGACACCGAAGGAGTTCTAGAATAGCCCCAGTCTTCCCCTTGGAATAAGGGACTCTAGTCAGATGAGCAAAAGTTAGGAGGAATTGGTTTGACATTAGCATTGTACTTGAAGTACGTGGGATCGAAAGGAAAGCAGCTTGGAAGGAGTGACCACAGTTGATTGCATATTTAGTTATGGTTACCTTATTGTATGGGTGAGCCCTTGAAACCAAGATCTGCTTTTTCCATTTTGAATGGCAAAGAAGTGCGTATATCCAAGACAAAACTTACATTGAATTTAATGCTATTTAAATATAGCTAATACAATTGAGCCCTGTATATTTAATACTTTTATTTTTCAGTCACATGAACATTACTTTTCCTTGGCAACTGTTGAATTGATGTTGAGGATCCAAACAAATCAAAGGATTTGGAGGACCATATGCAGCTTGGGGATCTCAGCTTTCAGATTCTCAGATCTCAGACTCCAGGTTCTGCCACAAAATCTATACCTAAGAGGGGTCTCTACGTATACAGAATTTCCATCAGATGTGGAACCTTATGAAGCAAGCTTCTTCAGATCAGCATGTAGATGTTTGAAAATATTTTTTGGTCTATAGCCATATCTTTCAGTGGTCCTCAACCTTTCAAGCTCTGCAGACTGGTGGGGGCAGCAGCAGCGGTCGCAGAGGTGGGAAGAGGTGATAGTTCCATGCAAACAGTGAGCACATATGTTTGCGCCCACACCCACTGCTCGCGCAAATGGACTTTCGTGTGTTCACCTGCTTGCCTGCCACTTGCCTGGGGGGTTGGGGACCCCTGATAAATTTTAATGAATTAAAACTAAAATTAGTTTCTTATGCCAGCAGTAGAAAACATTGCTTTGGTATGAAGATTCTCTTTAAAATTGGACTGATTTTGTATGTATCAGTTTTTGCAGAAGGAAAAAGTCATTGAGGAAATAGTCATATAACCATAACAGAATGAATTAAGAGCAATGGTGGCGCAATGGTTAGAATGCCCTATTGCAGGCTAATTGTGTTTATTACCAGGAGTTTGATCCTGACTGGCTCAAGGTTGATTCAGCCTTCCATCCTTCTGAGGTCAGTAAAATGAAGACCCAGATTGTTGGTGTCAATATGCTGACTCTGGAAACTGCTTAGAGAGGGCTGTAAATCACTATGAAGTGGTATATAAGTCTAAGTGTTATTGCTATTGCTAATATTATAGTGCTTGGTGAGCAAATTTAGGGGGCATGGACTGCTTTGATGTTGTACAAATGTACAAAAGCCAAATGCTGAATGTAGCAAAATGTCCTAGTTTTTTTTCTTTCTTTTCCTATTTGTCATCATATGCACACACAAAACAATCTTCACCTGGGCAAGTTGCACTGAGTCTAGAAAAAGATCAGTTTGTAAAACACGAACGGGGTTGACTTTCCTGAGTTTGCACACCGATTTACATGGCAGTGAGCTATGCTTTCTTACCTGATTTAGGATTGCTATGTTAGTATAGCAAGTTCAAAGGGAAACATGACACATATGAGGGGGGGAAGAAAACCTCAAGCAATTTGGCAGCAAATGAAAAGGCGTTTTGAAGGGGGCTGGCAATTACAGAGTTATGTTCAGAGTTCTGTCCTCCAGAAAAACTTGCACAGTCCTTAGAAATTTGCACAGCCAAAATTGAATCCACATTGTCCAAGAATTCAGGCAACTCGTGTCATATGAAATGTGCTTTGTGTTAGCTAATAAGCCACACAATAAATCTGTGGCAGGAAAAGGCAAATTGCATAGATGATTCCAAGGCTACATTCTCTGACCACCATCCAGGGTGAATTTCACCATGAAACTCTGGGTGACCATTGCCTGCCTGCCATGTTGTCAAGAAGTCCTAGAGATAATAAACGGAGGCTGACACACGATCGAGATAATTCAAAACCAAGCCCCACCAAATAAGAACCTGTACCATTCAATCTGTATTAACATAACAAGCCCCTTCTATCTTTTGTTTTTGTAAAGGCAAAATCCATAAGTTATGTGATTAACGGTTCTGCTAGATGACATGCTTCTACAATACAAATATGGAAGAATAATAGTAAGTTCACTAGCTACGTATTAGTTCTTACTAAGAACACATCCAGTATGACATTCCATTGGCACAGCATCTGATTTGACTGAAATCAGCTTTGTTTAATTAAGAAAGGCAAGAGAGAAAACTGCCATGGTAAGCAACTTCCACCTCTTCTCAATTCCCAGCCTTGCAGGAGACTGGCAATCCTAACATACAGTATATGCTTACTGGACCCCATTATCTCATCTGTCGAAGGAAAGATGAAATGCTTGGGTATCAGGGACACAAAAAGAAACATAATTTTTAAATGTCTTAGGGGGTCTCCCTATGTTAGTTTCGGACTGGTATTCTGAGAATTATTACCATTGTTCAAAAAGAGCAAATAGGAATCAGGAAAAACTGGGTTTAAACATTTGAAATGGAACCCAATCAAATGATTGGCAGAAACTCAGAAGAATATTTTTACTTTATTTTACATGCAATTTTCATGACCACCCTGACTTTCCTATGCTATTGATATTAGTGGGAACAAGTGCAACTCACTTTATATGGCTTTCAGCAAAATTTAAAATGTAACTATTTTTCTATTCTTAGGACGTTGACTCTAACACTCTTTCTCTATGAGCACTTAAATGTCAAGACCTCACCTCCCTGCTGTTCGTCCCTTAGCTTTTATGTAACTCTTTCGATTGTTTTTATATTTTTTCTTTTTTAGTGTTTGTAAGCCACCCAAAGTTGCCTTATCAGTGAGATGGACAGTGGATACATTTAATAAGTAAAAATGCAAATTAAATAAATAAATAAATGACAATCTGAAAAGTTCTATCAGGAATAGTGAAAGTGAATCAAATATGGGATGCCTTTCTCCAAGAATGTTTCATAGTGTATTCTAAATTAAGGTAGAACAAAGCAAATCATGAGAAAGCTGGTGGTCGTAGAAAAGAATAAGAAGTATTTCTATTCAATTGTTTTACCTGTTTAGGCAGGAAGCAGCATATTTCTTAGCTGCCATTGAGCAGCGTGATATTAATAGATCTGTTACGGCTAAAATTAGTTTGTTGTATACCTCTCTAACTCTCAGCAACACAACAAAGGACCATATGATATTCAGGTTTTAGGAAAAGGGTTTAAATATTTCTCTTCCTACATCTTGGAACTAAAAATGGACACTTGCCAAAACCTGACTTTTGGTATTGATCAATTACCCCCAGAATTTGTTTCCATATTTTTCATATGTCAACTTCATCAATAATATTCAGTGTTTCGAGCAACTTTAAGATGTGTGGATTTCAACTCCTAGAATTCCCCAACCAACTTGAAGTCCACATATCTTAACAGAATAACAGAGTTGGAAGGGACCTTGGAGGTCTTCTAGCCCAACCCCCTGCTCAGGCAGAAAATCCTATACCATTTCAGACAAATGGTTGTCCAATCTCTTCATAAAAACCCCCAGTGTTTCCCCCAGAAGTTGTTCCTTTGGTGTCTGCTTTTGTAACTATTCTTTTATTAGATTGATATCCAACCTTTCCTTCAAGAGCTCAGTACAGCGTACATAGTAGTCTCTCCTTCAGTGTTTCCTAAAACAACGCAGGTAGCTTGGACTGAGGGAAACTGACCCAAAGTCCTCTGGTAAATAGCACTTAGCAATAGCACTTAGACTTATGTACCGCTTCACAGTGCTTTACAGCCCTCTCTAAGCAGTTTACAGAGTCAGCATATTGCCCCCAACAATCTGGGTCCTCATTTTACCCACCTTGGAAGGATGGAAGGCTGAGTCAAAGTTCCATGGTGGTGAACTGGGCCTTCCTGGTCCTAGTCCAATAACTTAACTCCAACACCTTCACTACTACATTGCATTAAATTATTGATTCTCAAAGTACATTGCAGCTGAGTCTATTGACTACTGCAGCCAAATAGGAAAAATAAGAAAGAAGGAAAAATAAAAAATTTGTATTGGTGGCATCCATATCCATGGGGTGGCAGAGGGGGGAGGAGTATGAGGGAGATCAAAGGGATGCAAGCCCTGCCCTTTCCTATGAGCATTGTGTGCATCCCTCAAAGGAATGCACATCAACATTGGTTTCATCATTGTGATAAAAATAGTGAGAGCCTGCAGACGCTGTTGGTTCTTCCCATCTCAGAATAATTGTAGCATTTCCAACCTGAAGTTCAGATTTTCCACATCCTTCTTCCAAGCTCTGAGAAAATAGTATTTCTGAAAACACTCTTCCTCAAAAGCTGAAACTACTGTCAGTCAAGAGTGCATTATTTTGCCCATTTTTGAAGTCACATATATTTGGGAGTCCCAAATTCTCCAACCTTGATAGTCTTGACATTCTGTTTTGTAAAATGACACAATTAATTACCAGAGGGTTTTAGGCAAGAGCATATAAATACAAAACAGGGAACATTGAAGGGAGAGAGTCACAGCCATAGGCAAAGTGAGTTAATGGATGTAGTTGGACAATAAAGCTGAAAAGTTTCAGAGAGCAGCAAGACACTGAAGGCAATTCCTACAAAGCAGTGTGTTGTGGCTTGCCCGAGTCCCGCGCAGCTGCTCATGGATCCGGAAGACCAAGAACCAACCATGGGGTGGCAATATCATCCTGTATCTCTGGCACCTGAGTCTGAGACCGAGGAGGACGCAGTGCCAGAGGACGATGCACCTCCCCAGAAGGAGATGAGTGATTCCAGTGGAGAGGAGGAGCCTCTGATTGATGCTAGGGCATGCAGGGCAGCTAGCAGGCAAGAGTGGCTCTGCAGGAGGAGGTCTCCTCACCTGTAAACCTGCAGGCTTATGGGCCACGCCCTAAGACTATTTAAGGTTTCAGAAAAGCTGAAACCATCGCTGGAGACAACACAATTATTTATCTTAGTTGGAATTACTCCAGTCCGGGCTTTTGGCCAACTCCAGTAAGTGAAGATAATTCGGGACTTAATGACCTGTTTGCATTTTGGTATTTTGACTCTTGGCCAAAGTGTTCTTTGATTCTCAACAAGAACTGTGTTGGAAAAACTTTAGCAAACTTACTACTAAGCTGCATTATTAGTAGTAAAGTCTTATTTGTTTTGCAAACAGTGTGTGTGTGTCATTTTCCTGGGGGCTTGCCGTGCTGGGTCACAACACAGTGGGAGATCCAAGAACTCTGATAATCTGAACATGAAGTTCTGGTAATAAAGTTCATCACAGCTAAGACCAGTCTGAAGGAATCCTTGAGGATTTAACAAGACAACCTCAATATGAAGAGGGCCTGATTTTTGCCCTGGAAACCCACCCAGACAGTCTGATAAATAAGCTCTAACAGCAGGAATGTCATTCTAAACTTAGGACCATGTTAGAATCATAGGAACCATTTGCTCTATTGCTCAAGACTGAATTTAAATTTTAGGTTGAATTGAAGCACTGTACAGCAACCTCCATTTGAGATAAGGTGAAAAATTCAGGGAGGGAGGGAGAAAGGAAAGATGGACAGTTTAACTATCCTGAATTTCTTTTCTAGTCTTGTACACTAGAGGAGCCCCAAAATTATAGGCCTTTGACCCTTGTATACAAAGAACTAATGTTTCAGAGTGCTCTACCTTGCCTTTAATGTTCCAGGGTAAAAGAATGTCATTCTTCATAAGAGGAATATGCTTGTATTCTAGCGTATTTACAAATTTGTGGCTGACCTGAATGACATTTTCCATCTTGTCAATTCAACTTACATTAGTTCATGTCTATCACTCACAGAAATGAAGGCAAACAGGCTTGGTGGGATTTTATTTTAAGGAAAAATGGGAAACAAGCTCAGACACAGAAGAAAAGTCAACAAATTGGATCTGTTACAAGATAGTGGCTTCCAGAAAGTGTGTAGTAATCCCACCCACCCCCTTCCACCATTACCCCCAGAATTCCAGGCTTCCTCTTCAGAGTTCACCATAAGCACATGTTGGGTTGCTATAGTGCCGGGAAGGTGAGTTGTAGGAAATTAACAAAAAGCAAAAGTTCACCAAGCTTAGAGAAACAGGCTGGGGAAAGTTTGAATAAGTGATAAATTCTTGCTTTGGAGTGTCATTTTGAGCTCCATCTTGCAAGAGAGATGGTTGGAAGTTGGGAGTTATGGAAGTTGGGAATTATGGAAACCAAACTCCAAGACATTTGTAGGCCCTTACTTTCGAAAGGGTGCCTAAGATAGTGGTAAGTATTGGGGATCAGGGGTGAAATCCAGCAGGTTCTGACAGGTTCTGGAGAACCGGTAGCGGAAATTTTGAGTAGTTCAGAGAACCGGCAAATACCACCTCTGGCTGGCCCCAGAGTGGGGTGGGAATGAGATTTTGCAGTATCCTTCCCCCAGGAGTGGGGAATGGGGATTTTGCAGTATCCTTCCCCTGCCACACCCAAGCCACGCCCACCAAGCCACACCCACAGAACCGGTAGTAAAAAAAATTGGATTTCACCACTGTTGGGGATGCTTCTGCCATGACTCCAAGCAGAACTATTTCTGGTCCCACTTCAACTAATGCTGGACAAGTTACCTTGGCTTGCTGAGCACTTCCTGCTAGAGACGCTTGCAAAACAAGAGAGGAGCAAATGTTTATTTTATAAACAAAAGTAAACCAGCCACTTCAGTCTTCTTGCAGTTTTCTTGCAATTTCCAGACATCTGCCTCAGGGGAAGCAGGCAGAAGCCTGTCTCAGAATTCTTGTTGCTGTGTTGTTGTGCCACTTCCCAGAGTTGTTTGGTAATCACAGTTGCAGCCAATGCAAGAGTCATGTCACATCCATACTGTCATATAATGGCTCACTTTCCAGGAATAAAAAAAGAAGAAGTTTGCAAAGAAGGAAGCATTTTTACCTTTCTTCTGATTCTCTTCAGGGGGGTTCCATTATGTTTCAGAAAACTAAATCAAACTCCTTAGATCAGAGGTCTTCAAACTTGGCAACTTTAATACTTGTGGACTTCAACTCCCAGAATTCTCCAGCCAGCATAGCTGGCTGAAGAATTCTGGGAGTTGAAGTCTACAAGTATTAAAGTTGCCAAGTTTGGGGACACCTGCCTTAGATATTGAAAAAACTGGCTGGAAAGAGATACGATTATTGTGGTTTGTTTTAACCGTGATTTGTTGACTAGCCCTCTTTGGCTAGGAACAAATATGCTGGATTGTGGTTTGTTTTTGTGGAAAAGCCACAATTCACATGACAAATAGATTCTAAAACAGACAAAATTCTATTGTCTATTCAGTTGCAGGGCTTCCAACTTCAGTCGCCCCTTTTTTTTTTAATTTATTCCTTATATTTATATGACTGGGGAGCTCACAAAAAGTATCTTTGGCAGGCATACAACAATCACATAAAATGACAAATATGTAAAAATGATCATTATAAAAATATAAAAAGTCATTATTAAAAATAGAAGTGTTATCTAAAATTTAAAATGTACAAATGACACTGAGACAGTCAAAATCTCAGCCTTTAGAGTTGGCCTGTGCCATCCCTTGGATAAGTCTTCCCTTTTGGTTTACCATATTAGGAATCTTCAAAGCCTCAAAGGGTACTTTGCTTTGGTGAAAATTCATGTAAAGCATTTACTTCACCTTTTTTTGCAAACCTCATCAGTTGTTTCATCATCCGTGATATTTAATTCTGCGTTTAAACATTTTGTATCTTTCGATTGTAAGCAATAGATAATTTTGACGTAAATTTCTAAGATTTTCATGGTTGGTGCTATTGCATTTTCTAACCTTACTAGACACCATATAGGCAATCAGATCATTTTAATTGCCATATTTCTTATTATGTGAAGCATAACTTTCTTGTAAGGAATGTTTAACAAATTTGAGGAGACTGCTCCAATTAGATGTATTCTAGGTCATTACTCTTAACCCAATCATCTAAATCAAAATGTACCATATATGTTAGCTGTATGGCTGCAATTATAAATTATCTACTGTGATCTCATCCTATAGTTTAAAATGGTAAAATAAGCATCTTAGGAGATTTCTATGTAACCTGAGAAGATTGTACACAAACAGAATTTAAACCACCTCTATTTCATGAGGATATAGGGTTGAATGCTGGAAATTATGTCATTATAATTGCTCACATTAACCAGAATCTGTCATTCTTCTTTTAGATGTGAATTTTCTTTTTAAATATTTTCCTTCAGAATTTTAGCCTCTTATGTGTTTTTGGACTGGGGAACGGATTAGGCTATAGAGAAATGTGAACTACAGTATAAGACATGTAGTTAATCTATATCAACTATATTTCTTTCTCTTCTTTGCTGACAAATCCATAACAACTGGGAAAACTGGAAATAGTCAAAAGAACTATCCCTCTATTACCTCTGGCATCTGAGGACAAGAACAGACCCATTTCAATTTTTTGCCATGTTCCGCTCATTGCTTGCAGGACCTCCTGAAATAACCTCTTTGCTGGCTGAGGAATTCTGGGAGTTGAAGTCCACAAGTCTTAAAGTTGCCAAGGTTGGAGACCCCTGCTCTAGATGGGCTTTTTGAACTTAGTAAAAGCCAATTATAAACTGGGAAAATATCTTCATCATTCAAAGCTGGGAATATTCCTCAGGTAGAACAGATCTGCCCCTTAGCACTTGTAAGTAATATGATTTGTACAGCATTCATGTTTTTGTTTACTTTTATTATTTTTAATTGCATTATCATCTCTTGTTGAGAAACAGCTTATACAATTACAATAAACTATGGCAGCATGTTTTTACTGTTCATGATACTGATTGATCTGGTATCAGGTATCAAAATATTAATCTGAGTTACACCAAAGTCACATGTTTTTAGCATGAGTCTCAAATTGCCCTTAGTTTCAGAGACCCACTGAGATAAGAATGAACACAGCTGGAAACTAGATTTTTATTCTATTGCAGGAAACAAGAGTCACATAGGGTTTTGAGTATTCAAAAATTCTCATACTCTTCACACTGTCTCCTGCACTGCTCATTCAGAAGGAGATATGTGGATTTCCTCTTATTCTCCTCAAGCATCACACCCAAGTCCAAAGATGATACAATGAAATCCAAGTCAAATCCTTTTTTGTTTTGTTTACATCTAATAGACAGTATCTTAGTGCAGCATCAGGATAACAGAGGATAAATTGGGAGATGAAGGGCTGTTTGAATAGTTCAAAGGTTTACTGGGTTTTGGAGAAATGTTCTTGGTAAACCAAGTAAAAGAAAAGAATGACAAAATCAGGAATGAATTTCCGGAAAAAGTTGATAAGATCAAGAATCTATTATACATTTTTGGTTATTATTTGGGGGGGTGGAGAAAAAAATACATTTTATCTCAGCCAGGTCCGTCTCCTTCATTTCTATTCCTTCTGAGGTTACATGCTAGCCCATGTAATCCAAGTAGTTAAATCAAGGGGTATTTCTCTAACTTGACACAATGGCCATAGTCACAGAGGTGCTGAAGGACAGCACAAAGTTGATCACAATTCTGCATAGGGACCTCAAAGTAAATGAGCAAGTTGTCCAGATAAATTATTAAAAATTGTCCAGAAAATCATGAAAAATGTGATATCTAACTCTTTTATATGTATCTAGAAAACCAGCCAAACCAAAGGGCATGCCCATATATTCAAACTTCCCATAAGTAGCAAGATGTGTTATTAAGTATTCATAGCCCATGTTCATGCCAACCAAAGCAAGTACAACTTAGTGAGTGATTACTTCTGCAAACAGGAATAGAGTGAAGTTATCTCTAATAGCTATGGAATTAAATCAGAACTCTAAAAAAGAAAAATAGTGAGTGCACATTGGCATGGGGAGGGGGAAAAAAACAAGTAAAATCTCTCGGTAGATTTCTGTAAATAAAATTGTTCAGACGGGCCAACTCAGATTCTTCCATGGGATAAAAATGAAACATGGGTAAGTGCTGTACAAAAAAATCATAATGCACTTGAAAATATGATAAGGTAACAAGATTTTAGGGGGGAAATGAGATCTCTCTTTTTAAATGGCAACAAACATAGGCTTTGTTTAATATGGGCTTGGCATACTGGAGAGTTAATGGTGATATAATTAAGGTTTGAAGGAAGTGTTCTGTTTCATAGTTGCTGGCACACACTCACAGAAGCTGAAATATTTGCTACAGTTAAAACAGATAGCAAAAGACAGGAATGTAATTTGAATTCCTAGCAGAGAGTGCTTGCCTGAAAAATGCCAACACAGTCCAAGAACCAAAAACATAGTCCAAATACATTCCAAGAGTCACAGAAAGCCAAATCAGGTAGTTAGCTGTTTGATTTTTTTTATCCTTCAGACCTGTCAAAATTGAAGGGTCATGAACAAGAAGCAAGAACAAGAATCACAAGATGGAAAGCCAAACAGTTGTTTTCAGCAAAGACTGTAAGTAAAGCAGCTACCTAAGTATTTCTACTGAAAGTTGCCTGCAATCACTCATATCTCACCTTTGGCCTAGCATGGAGTGAGGAGTGTTGTTCTGCTTGTCTTTGTACGCATCTAGGCCTAGGTCTTAGGTGGGGCTATGTCTCCTCATCTGACTGCTCCAGTTGAACAGGAGATGCCTGTGGCTGATCAGCCTCAATTGAATCTTAGCTTACTGAGACCTGAGGCTGAAAATTCTGAAGCACATAATTCAGCTGGAGCAACATCCTCAGATTCAATGTCAGAGTCAGATTCTGAGTTGTGGCTCATAACGGGAATATGAAGTCTATGAGGCTATAGTCAATCCATTCCTACATTACTAAAATTCAGTCTGGTATTTTTGAATGAAGTTCAGATGATTGCCAATGATGGGTAGCTCAGTGATCTCAAGTCTGAAGGATAAAGGTCAACCAACTGTAATTTGCATAACAATAGGAAGTTGGACAGGTTGGGTAGGTAGGCTGTTGTGTGTTGTGGATTTATCAGTGAAGTTGCCAGTGGCAACAATAGTCCACTAAGGCCTGAAATCAGATATCCATGCCAGAAAGTGTTATCAACAAAACCAAAATAAAGAAATGATTATTAACTCCATGTGTCTGGATTCCTTGTAGCGTAGTTTCAGGCAATCCCAACTTTAGATCTCTTGGTGACCAGAAGTAAACTGTCATATTCCCTGGACAGAAATGACTTGGATAAAGTTTCCCAAAGATTTGAAATTATCCATCTAGAACTAATTACCGTAACTTAAAAATAATAGCCATTACAAACAGTTAACAGTCACTGAGCAGCTAGGGCTGGTTCCTGAAATGTAAACTCTTCTTTGTTCAAATCTAGTGCTCTTTTTCCCCTCTCTCTGTGTTATGGATTCTTAGTAGCAGTTTCATGTTTACCTTCTCCACATTCCTACTAAACAAACCCTAACACTGCCATTTCCCAGTAATACTTCAGACTTGAGCTTGATGGGACACTTACTTATGCAATGGTTGCCCTTTCCAAAATACAGATTCTGATACTTGGAATGGGCATTCTGTTCTGGAAAAAATGCCTTGGTAAAAGTCTTTCCTATAGTATGTCAGCTTATTTATCCTTTGATTTTCAAAGCATGTATTAATCAGTTACTTTACCATTTATTTGTTTATTTTATTTATTTGTTTGTTTGTCAAACATGTACAAGATAGCAGGTATAGGTATAAACATAAACATAATCAAGGTGAATACAGATAGATGAGGACAATAGGACAGTAGGACAGGGACGGTAGGCACGCTGGTGCGCTTATGCACGCCCCTTACAGACCTCTTAGGAATGGGGTGAGGTCGACAGTAGACAGTCTAAGGTTAAAGTATTTTGGGTTTGGGGAAGAAACCACAGAGTCAGGTAGTGAATTCCAGGCATTGATCACTCTGTTGCTGAAGTAGTATTTTCTGCAGTCGAGTTTGGAGCGGTTTACATTACATACACTACATATACACATTACATACAATACCTTTAAAAGCTCTGTTGCTGATTTCTGCAGTCGAGTTTGGAGCAGTTTACATTAAGTTTGTATCTATTGTGTGCTCGTGTATTGTTGTGGTTGAAGCTGAAGTAGTCATTGACAGGTAGGACATTGTGGCAGATAATTTTATAATTTTAATTTAGATAGGTTCTAAGGAGAAGTAGTTCTAAGTTGTCTAAGCT
>QLTV01002693.1:3849529-3868792 GCA_003457575.1 Thermophis baileyi
TAGCATTGTATAGGGTTGAATGTATGGGTTCAGTTGTACATTCATTTAGTGTCCAGTTAATATGAGGTAGGTTGAGATCACCAAGAAAAATAAGAGGGTGTGGGTAGGAGGCTGCCCACGTTAGTAGTGAGGTTAACTTGTTCGCATGTGTGATGTCATAATCGGGGGCTCTATAACATAGTAGAAAGTGAAGTGTGGTATTTAAGGACAGTTCGCAGACAATGGTTTCTGGTAGAGCGAGTTCATGTGTAACTTGGATATTTTTTAGGTTTAGTGATTTTTTATAGAAGATGGCAACTCCACCTCCTCTACGGGTTTCGCGATCGGACCGGTAAACATGATAGTCTCTTACTTTTACTCTTACTCTTACCATCTAATGCTATATCAAAAAAAAATTGTGGGAGGTGTTTCTAGTACTCTTTATTTCACTCAGGTCCAGCATTGTTTTGATTGGAGCTCTAAGGCTTGATTTAGAATGGAATACCTTAGAAGTAATTTTACCAACCCCACTCAATGCAGATTCCATTAGAATATCTCTGACAAATGATCTTCCAGTCTCTGTTGGAAGATCTCTAGTGCATCAAAGCCCATCTCTCTGTAGAGCATCCTGTACACTGACAGACAGCTTGTATAGTCAGAACATTCTTCCTGAAGTCTAGCATGAGCCTCCTTCCTTGTAGTTTTAACTCACTGGCTCTGTTCCTGCTCCGTGGGGCAATAGAAAAGAAACCCAATCCTTCTTCTGGGTGGATCTAAGTATCTTTAGCTATTTGAAGGTAGATATACTGACATATGGACACCATGCTGAGATTTTTATTTTCCAAGTGGGATCAGAACTGGTTGAATTGACTTCAATTTTAGCTACAAGTGTGAAATTAATATGTTTTGATGTAATGCCAAGCTGCACAATCAGGTTTACACATATAGTAGCTCCTCCCTTGCCTGTTAAAGAGGATCCTTGAGTTTCAGATAAGGTAGAAAAGAAACCCTCAAAATATTTTTATTCCCAACATAAATGGATGGATAGATATGTGCATAGATGGATGATGGACTATATAATACTGCACCTTCCTCAATCTCTTGTCTTTCAGGCTGCAGCTTCCACAATTTTTGGCCTTTATGGACAAAGCCAAAAGATCTTGAAGGCACCAGATCTGGGAAGGTTGAAAAGAAGAATGGAGCCCTTGATCAAAATATCATTTCCTTGCTGTCTCTCATCAGGTTTTCATTGTTAAGCAATAAAAGTCAAGGATCACTGTTTAGTTTTTATCATTCTCTATGCATTCTGTTTGCTTGACATGTGCACACAAGTAAACTCTGATCGTCTTAAGAAGTTCTACAGTCAAATTCAGGAGCAAAATAAATTATATGGAATTCTATGTAATGTTCTCTTGGTGTTCATGCCATTTAACTGCAGGGTCAATTAAATATATAAGAAGAATGAACGGGGGTGGGAATGTTCAACTTTTTGACCGATAGGCATTTCTTTTTCCAATTCAACCCACTCATGGCTTGTGTCCTTGTAGCAAAACCGTGAAGAAAAAGCAAATAAATATAATTTTTACAGTATTTGGAAATATTAAACATTTCTATTCATAGCCCAAGGTCAGGTCTAGGCTATTGCTCAATATTGTGGTTGTGGCAATTTTATTTAATTAATGGAAGCACTAAAGGGAAAAAGTTATACAATGGTCCTGATATCAGCAGCCCTACCTGAGACGATCCGGCTCCTGATTTCCTTTAGGATTACATCTAGTTTAATCTATAATAGTGTGCACAACTATTTTAAAAAGATGTTTCAAATATTTCAGTGAATTCTGATTGCAACAGTAAATTGTTAAACAGAATTAAATGCCCAACTCATAATACCATATGGGATATGAATCTCCAAACCAAATTCAAAGTATTACTTTTGAAGTTTAAAGATACAGTGTTTATGAACTTCAAGAATCATAACATTTGAAGACCCACCTTTTTTTTGGACCTTAAGTGAGTCTTACTGGAGCAAATGTTTGACAAAACACACAATTCAGTGGGTGTGTCAGACCTGCCCCAGTCAGAAAAGCAAGACTCACGAAAGCAACACTCTTGAATCCATTGAGTTAAATCAAAAGAACTTTTACTGAGAGAAACTGCATGCAGTAAGGCAGAATCTGAAGGTCCCATGCAGAGAGTAAAGCAATTGTTTCAGTTTCCCAATCCCAACCCCCCTGACCAGTGCACTGGCAAGCCAATGAGATGCTGAGAAGATGTTTTGAGAATGCTGAGGTGCTAGGCAGATAACAGTTCACACTCAGGGCATGACGGCCTTGTAACCTGGCAAAAACTGGCTGAGAAAGAGTCCATTCCATCTCCGAAGACAGTCCCCTCCCTAATTCCCAAGCAAACAGCAGAAGCAGAAAATCCTAAATATGCCAACCCCCTCCCCCCTCAGCATGATGGCAGGCACCAGAGTACAATGGTGGACCTATTTATCATTTTTACCCAAATTTAATATAAATTAATATTATATGCATTTTAGCCATGGGCAGCAAATATATGTTCTTGGACAAGACTAAATATGTAAAATATACAGACCTCCTTCCAGTTTTGAAGTTGTCTTAACCAAAGTTTTCTCCACTGAATTCCGGCAGGGTTATCTGTGGCAGCAGCTTATGTTTGAAAAATCCCAGGAGGCTAGGTCTAACCACTGCACCAATTCCAGCAATGCCCTAAAGCAATGTGTTAAGGACACTGGGGAAATAAAATGTTAATTAAACAAACACAAATGTGGGAGGCACCTCCAAAGCTTGGTAGGCATCAGAGATCTTTGGCTCTGGAAGAGTACCGAGACCCTGACAAGTATTGATACCAGCCCTAGAGGTATTGTTTCTGTCTTCAGTGGTCAGTTATGTCTGTGCATTACAATGGGCACTGATTCTTAGATGACTGCTCATGAGACAATCAGTGGGGGGGGGAGTCAGGCTTCTGTTTCTGCCCCAAATGTATTCCTAGACAAGTTTTCAGAGAAGAGTGGCTGTCCGGGGCTGGAGTTCAGCATTAATCAAAGGCAGGATACTATTTAATTAATCCTTTCAAGTGACACTCAGGCAAATTCTGATGTGTTAACCTCATGTCCCTTGTTACTGTTCCCTCCTAAGTCTGGGGTTTTTTTTTTTTTTTTTTTTTTTTTTTTTGAAATTCACACAAATTTAAAAAAAAAAAACAGAAGGTGAGGGGGAACAAGGAAAACAACTATCCATCATGAAATGAGAGATGATGTTACTTCCTCTCCAGCTGTCATAGTAATAATAATGATGATGATTCTGCAGTAGATGAATGGAAATCAGAAGGGGAACAATATGGAGTATTGGCTGTGCCATCCCTTTGAATTGTTGGAGTGGAGCAGGATCAAGATCCTGGAAGCCATCACGAAGTAAAGCAGTTAATGGTTTATTTATTTTTACCTCTGGGGAGCAAAGCCTGGAGCCAGATCTGAATGTTATTTGATTCCAGTTTAACCTTGGGAAGAGCAAGCGGTAATTGCTGTTTCCCAAAGATGATCTTTCTCTGCAATTTGAGTGGAATTCTGGAACAGAGTTCAATCAGTGCTTATCCCTTAGAAGAAGTTCCATTTTGGATTATGGCCATGTGGATAGACAGTTAGGTTTCTCATTCCACCCTGGGATATTCTCCTTCAGCAAACATTGATCTCTTTGTGGCTGATTCAAACAAGTGCAGTGAAATTGAGACAAAATGGCGAAAAGCAGTTATGAGCAGGGAATACTCTGACTAATATCATTGCATGATTTGGCTTTTACGATGGAGCTGACAGCACATTTGTACCTGGGGTGGGTTCCTCCCGGTTTGGACCGGTTCTCCCGAACTGGTAGTGGCCCGCTGGTGACATCATGATGATGTCACCGAACCAGATCGGTCTGTGCCGGTCCGTGGGGGCCGCCATCTTTTTTTTTTGAATTTTTTTCGGATTTTTTTCGGATTTTTTTTTTGAATTTTTTTTTTGAATTTTTTTTAATTTATTTTTTTCCTTCTGAGCATGTGCAGAAGCCAACTTCCGGCACTGTGCATGCAGTGGCCATCTTTTTTTCGGCTTTGTTTTTTTTCCCTGTATTTTTTGTTACTGCGCATGCACGCGTGCACGCAGTGCGCGGGCCCATGTGGCGCACCCACGTGGCACGGGAAGGAGCGAACCGGCAGCGAGGTAAGTTGGAACCCACCCCTGCTCTTCTCAAAATCCTGGCCGACAATGAGAACAACCACTTCTGTAGTCGTGGGGGCATTGAAACGACCTCGGTGCTCTCCAGAAGGCTTCCTATCGGCATTAATCACTACTTGGAAGTCCTTGTGGCCCTTAGGAACAGAATCAACAGCAGCCTTAAGTTCCAGAATATACTTGTTGTGTTCACGCAGCAACTTCTGCAGTTGGCTAACCAGTTGTGGATTAACGCCTGGGTAGATTCCACAACGGATGTCCCTCTCATTGTCATCATCACCAACAAAGTATATCTGGAGAAATGAAGGCTGCTGCTGAGGCCCCGCCATGATACTCCCTATCCTGTGGTAGACCTGCCCCTGCACTTTGAATGTTGGCATAAAAATTCCCTCCTTCACCTCTCTGGCTCCAAAAGACGTCATTTGGAAGCATCCGTTGTACTTCCAGACAGCAGAAAGAAAGTTCTTTGCCATTGGATGCTGGTGGGTGAGAAGGCTGTGTAAGGGTTCAGGGTAGGGCTGAATGGGAGGGAAGTGGACTTTACCGCCACTGCAGGACATCCCGAGACTCTCATCCTGCCACTTTAGAGCATGGCACCAGGCACAGGGTAACCGGGGCCCGAGATCAACAACCTTGTCCCTGGAGTAATCAATCTGAGGTTCATATTTAAAACCAGACAATTAGTCCAAGGCATTGATCTCATTTGTGACTGATTAACGTAGGGGTTATTAGATGTATACTTTTTTACAGCCTGTCTACTGACTTGGGGATGAGTTTGAAGATATTTGTGTGCAGCTTCCCTTACTTGTGGTTTCCTAATCGCATCGGTAAATCTTTTCCTGTGTTTTTTTGCCTCTTTTCCCTTGAACTGATGTTAGGAACTGAGGAGGAAAATAAGGAAAAAAAAACTCTGCCTCTGCCTACCAGCATCCTCAGTATTCATGTGGCTAGCGTTCTGTCAATGTGTGAGAGAGTTGAGGGGTGTTTGGAAACTCAAACAGTATTTGCTGTGTGAGCAAGGAGACAGGAAGGTGCCTGGGCGTGGCTTAGCTCAACTGTTCTGTAGTAAAGGTGCTTGCTGCTGTGAAAGCAAAAGCGAAACTGAAACTCCTCTGCTTGTGTTTTTCATTTGGATCAGATTTCTTTTCAGGTGGGGAGGGGGAGTAGAACTCCTTAGCATCAGAGCGTGTTAATAATAATATAGGAAATACTAATGCTGCGATGGTCATTTTGAAAAATCCTTTCTTAGTGAGCACCTAGAAGGCAAGAGGAACATACGTGGCAAATTTCAAGTTTGTAGGCTTTACAGTTCTGGAGATTTCGTGATTAATGCGTGAGTGGTTTTCGCTTTTATATATACTGTATAGATAAGTAACTCAAGGTGGTGAACATTCCTAATATTCCTTCCTCCTCCTATTTTCCTCACAACAGCGGTTGTGAGGTGAGTTGGGCTGAGAGGGAGTGACTGACCCAGAATATCTCAGCTGGCTTTCATGCCTAAAGCGGAACTAGAACTCACAGCCTCCTATTTCTAGGCCAGTACCTTAACCACTGCACCAAACTGGCTCTATTTAATCATCATCTAATCTTAATTTATCAAAAGGCAAATCCTAGAAATTAACCACTAACTTGTAGCAGAGCTTCCTGACTTAGTTCAAAGCTGTATTATTCCTACTCACCTGAGATAGATTTTTCCTTATTCTGTATGTGTATCATCATCATCATCATCATCATCATCATCATCATCATCATCATCATCATCTGTATAAAAGCCCTGCAGAAAAAATAATGTAATATAATGTCATTGGGGATAACATAAAGATGAGAAGAACAGAATCGTAGAATTGTAAGAGGCCATCTGCAGTATTGCAAGAAACTAGAAGAAAACCACCACATGGTTCTCCGGATTTTGCTTGCATAACTCAACAAATGGAAATCTATTATTTCTCTGGGTTGTTGTCTTACTCCTGTGAGACCGGGGTTTGAAACTTTGAATGATAAATTATACCCCATGGTATCAGCCCACTCCATTCAATCCAGAAGTGGCATGCTAGAAGGCCCATCAATCATCAGCTGGTGATGTCTAGAAGATGAGTCTTTTGTGCTGCTCTTTGGAATATCTTGCTGCCTGAGATTAGGCCTGTTCTTACCTTCTGGAAGGGCATTAAACTTGGTGCTGCTGGTTAACCTGGGGTCCTGACAGGTCACTCTATATTTGAGATGGTTGGTCCATTAACAGCAAAGATGCTACCACAGTACCAATCTTGCCTTTGGCTTCTTGTCTCTTTATTGAATGTATTTAATATATTTACCTTTATAATTTTAATTGTAAGATTTGCAGAGAAAGATGGGTGCCATATAAATTTAATAAAAACATATGACTAATTTAATATTAGTTTAATCATTATTATTAATAATGTTTAATAACATTTTGTTGGGGTTAAAGTTTGGCAGACATAAATATACTATTTACTTTTAATTACTTCCTATGATTAAAGATTCTCAGTTCCTTCTAGTCTCCTGATCATTCTCATTGCCCTATTTGGATTCCCCCCCCCCACTTTGTTTGAAAATGCTTCATAAAATATGGCACTCAGAATTTGACACAATATGAAATGGTGTCTGAATAATTATTTCCTGTGAACTATATTTCTCTCTCTCTCTCTCTCTCTCCATCCTATGCATTTGATTTATGTTTTCTAAGTAAAGAACTTTGCATTATCTTTCTCATCCAACCATTTCTCTAATTCTACTATTATTCCATCTGCTTTTCTGTCATTGCAAATTTGATTAACATTCTTTTATGTGATGATTTTTTCATCAACTTTTTTAGTAAGAATGTTGATGAGTATATAGTCCAGGAATGAAACTTGTGGCACTTTACTCAGTATTTCACTCCAGTTTAATGAAGACCCGTTGATAAGCATATATTTTTGAGCTAGTGATGTATCAATGTAATTGTCATGCCATCCATCACACTCTTCAGTGCTCTGTTAATCAGAATGTTGTGTGGTATTTTTTCAGATGCTTCGCTATATAGCATTGCCACAATCTGCTGATGAAGTCACCTGATCAGAAAATGAGATAATGTTAATCTGGCAAATCTTCTTGAAAAATCAATGCTGACTTCTGGTAATCACCACATTGTTTTCAAAGTGCTTACAGATTGTTTTATGATATGTTCTACAATCTGCCAGAGTCTCTCCAGTTGTGGAATTCACTGGTGGCTGCCTTCTCAAGTAATTGTGCGATATGGCAAAAAAACTAAACTTTAATGCAAACAGATTGGTCGTCTTGTAAGCAATGATCAACTCCCTCTGTTTAAACAAATCCAAACAGACCTTATTTCCTGTGTTTTTCTTGGGCCAGTCCAAATCTGTCTTTCTCTTTCTTACCAACCTTTGGAGGCTACAACATTTCTGCATACTTTCCCTCAGCAGTGTATGAAGCATTGTTCTTGACTTAAGAACTTGCCTTATCCAAATGTCCTGACAGTTCTAATTGAACCTTTAGGATACAATTTACCTAGTCCCAGATATTTAAACTCATTCAAAATTTTAAAAAGGTATTCTCTGATCCAGTGTTTCTCAACCTTGGCAACTTAAAGATGTGTGAATTTGACACTCAGAATTCTGGGGAATACTGGCTGGGGAATTCTGGGAGTTGAAGTCCACATACTGTATCTTAAACTTCCTCAGGTTGAAAAACACTGCTCTGACCAATCATTTTCAACTATTCATGATTTCCTAACCTTTTCTTTGTTGTGTTCAATGTCTTCATGGAGCTACTGATAGCAAATACAGATTTGCTTCTCTTTGTTTTAAAGGTACATGACTTACAACAGTTCATTTAGTGACCGTTCAAAGTTACAACAGTACTGAAAAAGTGACTTATGACCATTTTTCACACTTATGGCTGTTGCAGTATCCCCATGGTCACATGATCAAAATTCAGATGCTTGGCAACTGGTTCGTATTTATGACAGTTGTCACGTCCTGGGGTCATGTGATCAGCTTTTGTAAACTTCTGGTAAGCAAAGTCAATGGGGAAGCCAGATTCACTTAACAATTGTGGCCGAAAGGTCGTAAAATGAGGCAAAACGTATTTAACAAATGTCTCACTTAGCAACATAAATTTTTTTCTCAAGTGTGGTAAGTCAAGGACTACCTGCATTTTAAACTTAATCTCAAAAAGTAATTTTTGCTCTGCTGAGTTCATGCACCTTACTTCTGAGAGTTATTTTTCCTAACACTATCTCCACAGTTCTTCTGGATTATCAGCTTGTTATTTGTCCCGCTTTTCACCTTCAGTAGTCAGCCCAGTATAAATCATAAAATAAAATCATAAATCACAATACATTCTATCCATACCAATAAACGTCTGTTCTGATTTAAAATGTCCTGTGAGGGTGAAATAATAAGGGTCCTGTGAGGGTGAAATATGTTTTTATATAAAGAGAAACCCATATTTTGCCAAATGTGGTGTAGATCCATATACAGCAGAGGTGGGTTCAGACCGGTTCAGACCGGTTCACCCGAACCGGTAACAACCCGCTGGTGATGTCACGGTGATGTCATGGAGCCGGTTCGGTCGGTGCCAGTCTGTGGACGCCGCCATCTTTTTTTTGGAATTTTTTTTTTTTTTTGGTTAACTATTTTTTTTGGGTTATTTTTTTTTTTTTCTAATGTTGTGAAGTTGCATGCGCAGAAGCCAAGTTTATGGCACTGCGCATGCATCACCATCTTGTTTTTGGCTTTTTATTTTATTTTATTTTATTGGCACTGCGCATGCACGTGCCCACGAGGTGAGGCCACGCGGCGCAGGAGGAAGCAAACCGGCAGCGAGGTAAGTTAGATATACAGGTAGTCCTGTAGGAGCTTGTCCATTATGGCCATAGGTCATGACAGTAATTAAACAAGCACTTACATGATTACCTTGCTTAATCACCACAATCTCTGCTCTCTCTGTTATGGTTGTTAAGCAATTGTGTGGGTCATTAATCAGACAACAGGGTGTCTTAGGCAGGAGTGGGTTCTGGATTTTCCTACTGCCAGTTCGCTCAGGGACGCGCCACGTGGGCACGTTGTGCTCTGCGCACTGCACACTGTGCGCTGTGTGCTGCGCAGGTGGGTCACAGGTGCGTGCATGCGCAGTATGAAAAAAAGCTTCTGCGCATGCGCAAAAGCAAAAAACAAGATGGCGGCACCTATGGCGCCGCCGAGAGAACCAGCTTGGGGGCATGGCAGGCCTGGGTCGCTGCCGGTTCTAGCGACCCAGGCCGCCACGTTACTAACGGTTCTATAGAGCCGGTCCAAACTGGTAGGAACCCACCTCTGGTCTTAGGGGTTGGGGGAGACCCTGGGAGGCCTGGCACAGGCCAAGGCCCACACTGCAGGATCTCCCCAGCTCACTTGCTACCCGCCTTAGGCCTCCCTCAACCTCTGAACACCCTGTGCTCCACCTTCTGCTTCATTGTGTTCTCACAGGCCTTGGAACTGCTTTCTACCGTACTGGGCCCTACACTGTCTTCCCGGCACCCATCACAGCTTGATCCACTTGACTTTTTGATAGAATATATTTGGGAAGAAGCAGCCAATTCTCACAGGTGTACAATCATACAATCTTTAACTTATTCGGTTTCTGAAATATTTTACCAGCAATTTGTAATTAAGAACCAGCAATGCTCTGAGTCTGTTTTATAAGATTTTCAAATTCAAGCAAAACTTTAATTATCCTACCTTATTTCTGCAGTGCTTTTGTTACTATACTACTCATTTGAAGGCACCAAAACTGCTCAGAAAAATTCTGAATAGATTTCATCTTTCCCTTATTAATAATAAAATCTTGCAATCTAGGTGAATTGTTTTCTGTCGATTGAACATGCGTCTTTCTTCTGTATGAAAGCAAATGTTTCATAACAAAACAAGGGGCACTATTTTTCCATATTTATCTACAACTTTCAATACACTGTCTATTATTTTATGATCTCTTATAAACTGTTTCTGTGGGGGGGACATGAAATGAGTTTCCTCAAAGATCACATTATTTTTGGCAATCGGGCTTCCCCTGAGCAACGGTGTTGCCCCCAGCAAATCCTTTCAACCCAGATGCACCCTTCCGTTAGCTTTGTAGGTGCTTCTAACACAAATACAGACAAATTGTTCCTATTTGCATCAAACCAGAAATATTTATGCAGACCATCTGAGAATCTCCCACTCTATATGCCTTTTTCAATTTCTAGTGCTAAAGATTAGATGGGCATATGGATCAAGTAGGCACAAAATTAAGGCAAGAAGTCTGAAATCAGAAAAAGATACATTCTATCTCCATGTGTAATAAACGTTTGCACCAAGAAACCCCTGCAGAATGTTTTCTTCTTCTTCTCAAGAGCACAGAGGAAACAAGTTCATCATCAGTTTCATATTAACTTATATTCATAGTTTTAAAGCATTGCATGTCATCACATGTCAATCTGCTTCCTGAATGAAACCCCTACTACATTCGCACCCATAGGAAACAGAGATCATGCTTGCTTGACTAGTCTACAAAGTCAGCACAAGCTTGTCACACATGCCTCCCACAATTACTTCTCCTAAAGTAAAGTGATTCCTATGATTCAGGCCCCCATACCATGTTTAATCCATAAATAAAATGTCATCATTTTTTTCTCTACCTCCATATTTCCCTAGTAAAATAATCCATTTGCACGATCTTTCAAAGCCATTCTTTTCCCTAACTCCCCAATCTTCTTTTGGTTGTCCAAGACAACTTGTCTTGTATTATAATGGTTGGTCACACAGCCAGATATTTAGATTGGATTTGGCATTTTTGTCAACCTACCAAGTCCCTCCCAAGAACTTGGGATAGACAGCCCGAACAACGGGTCTGCCTGTTTTCATAGTCCCTGGGGCTTACCCTTTTCTCTGGGTGAAAGCGATGTACCAGTTCTTCCTCCTCTGAGTCATCCTCATATTCCGGGACCTCGGTCATCCAGTCGGGCTCCCTGTGAGTGCGATGGACTCTGCTCATCTTTCTGATGTCGGCTGCGGAGTTGTCCGAAGATTCGGCAGCTCTGGCTTCTTCCACTACATCCTTGAATGTTGCCCCTTGCCTCACTAGCAGCTTCTTTTGCAACGTGAGATCGCCCATCCCTAAGATGATTCGATCTTTCATCATCTCTTCAGGATTTATAAATTCACACTTTGTTGCGATCTCTCTGAGTTTGGCCACAAAGTCATTTATTGTTTTGCCTTCTCGTTGGCGGCGATGGTAAAACTCATTCGGCTTACCATTGGGGTTGCTGTTGGAGCGTAGTGGTCTTTCAATGTTGTCTGTAAAGTCGGCCACGACTTTATGGATTCGATATCGGTGGGTGCTACAAGGGTCTGTGCCATCTTGTAGATTTTTGGCCCACAGTAGGTGAGGAACAGAGCCCTCTTTCTGTTGTCTGGTAGGTCCTGGAAGTTGTTGGCTTCCAGGAACATGCAGAATCGGCTCATGTAGGTGTGCCATTCTTCCGTCTTTGAGTTGAAGATTGCTGGAGCGGGGGAGGTGTGAGTAGCCATCCTCAGGTTGGCTGGTGCAGGACGATGCTTGCTTCAAGATGGCCGCGGATGCCACAAGGTGCCTTTGTCCAGTTGTCCTTCAAGATCCCACCTTCGTCGCCAGTATTAGATGTGGGCGCGAAAGAAGGAACAAGGCGATGGAACAGTTCAGCACCTTTTATTCTCCTGGCTGTTAGCAATACGAACTGCCAGCAGGCTGCAGGGATGCCTCCTTTATAGGCATCCCTGTAGCCTAGCTGGCCACTGACAGCAGTTTATTTCTCCCACCGCTAGATTAGCCAACCAGCGGCGGCTATGCAAATTCGTGCTACGTACGGCCGTACGTAACAAAATCTGTTGTTCTTCTATATCTCCTGTTGTAGAATCAGACAATCTTGTAAGTAATTTGTACATTGTTCCCAGATAGCTTTCATTTCTTCTATAGTCAAATAATATTTCTCCATTATAGTAATTGGTTTTTTCTTTAATTATAATTGAACTCTGGTTCCCTCTACAATACTCAACCTTCAAGTCATCTCTGATCTATTTACTTTCCAATTAACAATTTTCAACAACTTACTTTCCAACAGGAGGATTTCTTAGAATTAATTTCAAAATCTTCATATATTCTTTTATTTTAAAATTTTTTAAAGTATTTTAGGAAATGTTTTTCTAAGTAGATCTAACCCCTTAACTTTCCAAAAAAATCAACATTCTAATCTCCCTTTTTCTATTTTCCCAATTTTTTTTTAAAAAAATAGTTCTTAAACTTAGAACTTCTTTTATCCAGAGTAGGAGATTCTCCAGCATAATAAAACCTGTCCTTTTGAAGGTCCTTAATATCTAGATCAATAGTAAGCAGTTTCCTAAAATAGTTAAAAGAGGAAGTAGATAAACCCAGAGTCCCTTTGAAGGTGCCAAACCACAGCATAGGCAAGATGATTCCCCTCCTGGCTCTTAGAGCTCTCAAACCCATTGGAGATCCTTATTATATGATCTCTTTGCAAGGAGGTTCTGTATGGAGCAAATGTGTGGATGATCCTTGTCCTCTCCTTGATCCTCAGAGGAATTCTGAGGAACCAATCCATTCACCAGCTCCTTTTTTTTTTTTTTGCCATGATTGTCAGATTCTGAAAAATAGTCTGTCAGCGCTGAAGTCTCAAAATAGCCATCTTCAGTTTACTATTGCTGTCCCCAGAAGTCAGTCCTCTGCTTCATTTCTATGGATAGAAATTTTTTACCATCCTACACAGAAAAAAATGTCCTTAAAATACCACTTAGACTTAGACTTATTTGGGGAACCAGAAGACGGAGAAGACACTTGACTTGACTGGAGAAAGGACTAAATCCCCCACCATTCTCAAAAAATGAAGATATTGTTCCTAGTATGGACATGTATCAGCTTCCCAAAACAACATTCTATAATGAATTGAATAATTCAGTATTGAAATATAACTTCTAAATTATAATCTGTACTGAATAGGAATCTGGGAGTTGTAGACCAATACACTTTTAGGACTCAGAAAAGCTGGCTGGAAGATTTTTGTTCCTGAATGTTTAAATCAGTGGAGCAACATTTCTTAACAAGGGCCTGATGTAACCTGAAACAAGGAAAGGGGAAACTGAAAAGGCATGGAATCAGTGCAAGGAATCACAGTTAAAAATGTGAAAGTTACTAAATCTTCACTTCTGCTGACTCCTGCTGACTCTTGGAAGTTTAGACAAGCCATTTTCTATTGTTTGGGATGTTGGCAGACTCTGCTTAAGTTTTTCTCTGCTTTGTAAAATTAAGAACATTTTCTAAAATCAAATGAAATACAAGCTGAGTTTTGTGGATGCAATTTTTTTATGTTATAATTGAGTGGGACAGTGTAGGGATTCCATGTTTATTCAATGGCTGTTCAGAGCATATGGAATATATATTATCTGTCTTGAAGAAAAGAGGCAGAAAGCCTGTTAGAACTGCCAGGCAGAGGTTTATGTAGTCTGAGAAAGCGGTCTGAAACTTTTTATGTGGAACATCCCATACACTGGATGAAGCACAACATACACCTTTCTTTAGTTACTTGTTGTAGCTTACTAGTCAGTTGGGGGACATACTGTATTGAATGGAAAATGGAGCAACACATGTGCTGAACCGAGTGCGCAATAAGCAACCGATCAAATGGATTTAAAATACCATCTGCAAGACTTCATAAAATTCCACTTTCACAGATCTGAGAGATTAGTCATCCATCCACTCCATATTTCATACAGATGGCTATAAAAAAAGCTTCTAAATACTTACTATGTTCTCATACTGTTTGCAATACATCCAACAAACCACCAGTAGATCTTAGGAACACCACCTTTTAAAGACTCTGAAATGTCTCAAATAGAACATTGGTTTGAACTCTCTCCCCCCAAAAAACTGTATTCTGCCTACCTATCTACCGAGGTACCTGTTTCTCCACTTTTTTTAGACCATTGGAGAAAGTGGACTTGTAAATGTGAATGGGTGGAAAATCCAAAATACAGAAAATACTCCACATTATATTTAGCTGATTATTTTAATTACCTCTAATGAGAATTATCAGACTATATGGTAATTCTAAATAGTGACTCATATTTTCAGTTGTAGCCCCTTCTACCTGTTGGACTCAGAGCATTTGTCCCCATCATCTCTCCTAAAAAAGATTCTGTAGCAGATAGCTGATCCAATGTGCCCTGGCCCTCTTTGATAGATTGTGATGCCTTCATATTTGTACTTAGAATTGTCACTTGGACAACTCTTAAAAACTATTCACAGACTTAAATAACATTTTCCGATGAGTTACTGTACTATTCCACTATTATTTCTAACACGAATGAAAATGTATGCAGGTGGGTGAACCAGGCTCTGTCCTTTGCACACTGCTTTAATTTTCATATGAAAATCATGCTCTCTCCTGTGACTAAGAATATTAGAAAAGCCCCAGAAATGATGTATTTGTTGACGTAAACTATATCCACAAAAAGTTATGTCAAATAACCTTTTGCAATTATGGTTCACTTCATCAAGTGCATAAAGTGTTAACTGGACACGTGTATGTAAATAGACATACACAATCATGTGTGTCTGCACCAGCACCTCAGTTGTCTGATCAAAGATGTCATGAGAAGATAATTCTAAGAGGTTGGCCCTACTTTCCTACAGAAAGGAACTCAGAGCAGTCATGGGATTAAAATCCTTGGACAGATCTGTAAAATACTGTAGATACACGCAACCAAATTATGATGGATAACAGCTTCTAAAAGGCTGAAGACCTGTTGGTAAATAAACATTTTTCTAATGGACTGCTCTATTTCTTCTTTTTTTATACACATACACACACAGGCACAGACACAGACACACACACACACACACACACACACACACACGTATATATATCCTTTTTTTTAAATAATGTAAAACATAAAAAATTCAATATCTATATAAACGTGTGCTGTCTGAGTACAATTGTCTTTGAGATATAGTAATGGTAATAGTAACAATAATATTCTTAACATCAATAATAATCACATAATAATAATATTTACTTATTCATTTTAGTACATCTTCATTGTAATTAATCCTTCTCTTATGCTTTTAGGTTTCTAACTTCTGTTTCTGCTATTTAGCCATTGATGAAACAAATCTTTCTTCCTTCTCCTTAATTTTAAGTGTTAATCTATCCATTTCTGCACATTCTAATATTGTTTTAATTAATTACAATTTCATCTGTAGGGATCTCTTCACTTTTCCATTGTGCAAACACAATTCTGGCTGCTGTTAACACATGTAAAATTAAATATGTATTCCATTTATTATATTTTTCTGGTAAAATATCCAACAGAAATATTTCTGGCTTTAAATCTATATGTTGCTTTACTATTTTTTCTAGTCATGCATGTATTTTTCTCCAATATTTTTTTGCCTTTGGGCATGTCTACCACATGTGATAATACAAACCTGGTATCTGGTTACATTTCCAACACTTAGCAGACATATCCTTAAACATCTTTGCTAATCTTGCTGGCGGAAAATGCCATCTATAAAACATTTTATATAAAAAATTTTTGTATGCAGTTGACATTGTTAATTTATAATTCCTGTCCTACAGTTTCTGCCATTTATCTAACTCTATAGTATAACCAAAATTCTTAGCCCATACTATCATTGTTTCTTTTACTTGCTCTTCTTCCATTTTAATGCTCAGTAAGTAACTATAGATTTTTTAAATTAGTTTTTCATCTGTCCCTGTTAATACCTGGACTAGTTCTGTTGGTTCTTTATAGAAGCCAGGACTGCTCCATTTCTTATGTGGTTCTCACAATAGCCAGTTGGCTGTACCTGGCCTTTGTTTACTAAACACTTCAGTCCATTCTCCAGCTATTCATGTCTACCCAGAGTCATTTTTTTTAAATTGTGGCAGAGTACCAATGGCAATTCATCAGTTTATTAATTAATCTCCAGCCTTGCTAGCTGCAATCCTCAGTAGCAAATTGATCCTTAATACCATATTTACTGGGGGGGGGGGGGGTTAATTGCCAATAATTGGAAACTGGTGGATTTTCTACCATATATACCAAATAACAAAGGTACTTTATGTTCTAGGCTATTGACTTGGTCAACAGGAGGCTTCCTTGGCTGCTCTAATGCAGGCAGCAAAACATTGTTAACCACTCAAAGTGTCTGCATAAGGAATAAAAGTGGGATCAGAAGGAAATGGAATATGGAAAACACCAGCAATGGCAGATTAATAAATGTTAATTGAAATAAACTGGTAATAATATGCTGGGTGCTATTAATGCAATGATGACTGTTAGTAGTAAATGTACTATACTGTAATTACATAGTTATTACCTTCTCTTACCACCATTGGTCTCTACTTTCTTCTTTTCATTTCCCTTTGACCTCACAACTTCTTCCCAATCATTACCCCTATATGCTATATATCACTAAAATTCAGAAAAGTTCTTTGTGTATCTTTTGGACTATATCAGCCGAGGTGGCGCAGTGGTTAGAGTGCAGTACTGCAGGCTACTTCAGCTGACTGTTCAGCAGTTCAGCGGTTCAAATCTCACCGGCTCAAGGTTGACTCAGCCTTCCATCCTTCCAAGGTGGGTAAAATGAGGACCCAGATTGTTGGGGGCAATATGCTGACTCTGTGAACCGCTTAGAGAGTGCTGTAAAGCACTATAAAGCGGTATATAAGTCTAAGTGCTATTGCTATTGCTATATGCCACACCAATTTTGGTAGTCTTTAAGCAGCAAAACTCATTTTCACCTTTGTAACAACATACTAGCAGGATAGCTGTGGTATGCAGACACTGAATTTTTGTAAATGCCTTTCCATTCTCACCCCCACCCCCACCATTTGTATATTTTAACTGAACAAGACTCTCTTGCTGTTTCCTTACTAGGCCATAACAAAGAGATGATTACAATAATGCAAGGATATAAAGGGTAATGATTCTTACTTGTATTTTTGAAATACACAAATGCTTAGTTAGCAAAGGGACTTGGTTCCCTAAATGAACTTGTGAAATAATATGTGGCACTTACTTAGACTCCTCACAGACCTAATCTCATAAGCATCTTAAGGGGTCCTGCTGACATTAATTCAGAAACACAATAATGCCTTAAAAACACTACAGGGTTGGCCTGCCAATGTAATCTCTTGGGCAGTTTACACTGCAGACAGCTTAATGCTTTACAGAAGTATATGAGTTCAAAGCATTTCAAAGAACTTGAGCACTGGTAAAATCAGATTATTTTTTAAATGGTTTACAATGCTACTCCATATACCAAAATGTCTCATATTAGTGAGGATCCAGTTCATTATAGGAACATTGTACTGATTGCTTTTAGGTAACAGCTATGGGATAATATCTTATTTCAACATAAATGAAAGGTTGCTTGTTCTTTTGTCACATTACTCAGGGGTCATATGCTGATGATGACCAAATTTTCAAATTATGAAATGGGTGGCTCCAAACAGGCTGTATTTTCATTCCTCCAATCACACCCTTTGGTGTCAATCATGTAATAAGAGATGAAGTATCCATTCATTCAATATCACACTGGAGATGCTACATTACTTTGATTAATGTTGATCACTAATGAGCAACCCTTTTTTAAAAATGGAGTTGGTACATCTTTAAAACAGAATTATATAAATTAAAGTAAATTAATATAATTCAGTTGAGATCAATTTATGGTTATTATTTATGGCCAATGTTTATAAATGAAACCAAATAATAGCTAGATGCAAGATTTTATTTATTTATTTATTTATTAAATTTCTATAGCTGCCAATCTCTTGAAGAATGACTCTGGGAGGCATACAATTATCAATAAAAACAATGCATTTATAAAAATGCATTAAAAAAATAAAAATCAACATTAAAAATAAAGATTAATAAAAGCTAAAATATATACAAGATTAATATGAGCCAGTAACATTAAGATAATTTGAGGAGATATTAATAGAAAGATAATGGCCAGATCCCAAGAAGTAATTATCCCATTTGATTCTGTGCTGCCCAGTGTGTAGCTGAAGTTTTTAGCTCAGTTCTGCACACTCCATGTTAATAATAACATTAACATATTAGATAGTATCAGAGGAGGATAATCCGGATGGTGAAGGATCTGGAGGTATTTAAGTAAAGGCTGGTTAATTAATAATTAACTAATTGGCTAGTTATCTCTGGGAAAACTAATCAGAGTTACCTTCAGATTGCACTAGAAAACTGCCATAACTGCACCAACTCTAAAATTATATTATTCTGATATCCTAAAATGTCCACGTTTATTGGAAACATGCCTGAAATGTTCCATATTTAGAGGTGAGATAATGTGACTGGGACTATTATAAACTGGGACTATTATAAGCTGGGAATAAACATAATGTTTTAAGTAGCTTTTCATGCAGTCATGGCATACCAGTTACAGCACTGGCCTCAAGTTTAATTGGCTGCAAGAAATAATTAGTTCAGCTTTTTCCAGTTTAGTTCTTTTTAGATTTGTTGGAACCACAATATCAGAATTCAAGCTAACATTTCCCAGGTAGAAGAATTCAGGCTTACATAAATTTATTTTTAACAATCACAATTAACAAATACATGGAAATAAAGACACTAGACTTCCGGGGTGACGTCATGGTGGTGCGGCGCAGAGAAACGGATCGCTAATTCTCTGTCCGATTTTTTGCGTTTTTGGAGGCCAAAATTGGCACCGCAATCCTCGTGGGGGAGAGCGACAAGCAGGGGAATACCGTGCAGTAACGGGGAGGGGAGCGACCCCCCGTTGCAGAAGGTGGAAATCACCGAAACCAGATGCAGAAGAGACCAATTATAATGGTGTGGTCCGGAGACATGGCGGCCTGAACAAACAGCGTGGAAGCAGGGAGTGTGAAATGGCAAGACTATTGACAAACTCTTTGGAATAATTAATAGCGAGAATCCTTCTGAATGAATAATATGTATAGATAATATGGACGTCTG
>QLTV01002693.1:3871168-3890216 GCA_003457575.1 Thermophis baileyi
GAAAAAATTAAGAGGAGAAGAGACATAATGAAACATAAGTTTAATCTTATAACGCAAGAGGAACTTGTGCGGAAGTTGAAAGCAGCCAGACAAAACTATTTTGAACACGCTAATAAACCGGGACGGTGGTTGTCTTACAAATTAAGGAAAGAAAAAGAAAAGAAATATATACAACAGTTGGAAGATGAAAAGGGGACTATACAATTTCAGATTGAAGAGAAGAAAAATATAGCGACAATATATTTTCAAAAATTATATAGCAAAGATGATATACAAGAGAAGGATATTCAAAATTACCTACAACAGACAAATATCACACCTATAACAGAAATGACAAAAGACATATTAGATGAATCAATAACGATGTCTGAATTAGAGAGAGCAATTCAAAAACAAAAAAATAACAAAACTCCTGGTCCAGATAGAATCCCAGCAGAATGTTACAAGGAATTACAAAAACCATTGGGAAACCTACTATTGACAGCATATAATGAAGTGCTAGATAAAGGAAAGATCCCAAAATCATGGACGGAGGCTTTGATAACATTAATTCCGAAGGACAACACAGAGAAACAAAAGATCCAAAACTATAAGCCAATCTCGCTGCTAAATGCCGATTATAAAATTTTCACCAATTTCAGATTGAAGAGAAGAAAAATATAGCGACAATATATTTTCAAAAATTATATAGCAAAGATGATATACAAGAGAAGGATATTCAAAATTACCTACAACAGACAAATATCACACCTATAACAGAAATGACAAAAGACATATTAGATGAATCAATAACGATGTCTGAATTAGAGAGAGCAATTCAAAAACAAAAAAATAACAAAACTCCTGGTCCAGATAGAATCCCAGCAGAATGTTACAAGGAATTACAAAAACCATTGGGAAACCTACTATTGACAGCATATAATGAAGTGCTAGATAAAGGAAAGATCCCAAAATCATGGACGGAGGCTTTGATAAGATTAATTCCAAAGGACACCACAGAGAAACAAAAGATCCAAAATTATAGGCCAATCTCGCTGCTAAATGCCGATTATAAAATTTTCACAACAATATTGGCAGAAAGATTAAAAAATACACTTAATGGAATTATTCATTCAGATCAGAACGGTTTTCTACCAAATAGACATATTAAAAACAATATAAGAACAATATTGGACATCTTGGAATACTATGAAACCCACCCAGGAAAATCAGTAGCACTTATTTTTCTCGACGCGCAAAAAGCGTTTGATAATTTGAATTGGGATTTTTTTATTAATCAATTAACCATGATGAACTTCGGTGATAAATATATTAGAATGATTAAAACAATCTATTCGAATCAAACTGCAAGAATAATCATAAATGGAGAAATAACAGATGACTTTAAGATATCAAAAGGAGTTAGACAAGGATGCCCTCTATCCCCTCTACTGTTTATCTTTTCAATAGAAACATTAATACACCAAATTAGACAAAACCCAGAGATTAAAGGCCTAAGAATTAGGGAACAAGAGTATAAAATACAGGCCTTTGCAGATGACCTCGTATTTAATATAAAAGAACCAATAGAAGTAGGACCAATATTACTAAATAAAATAAATCAATTTGGTAGTGTAGCGGGTCTAAAAATTAATAAAAGGAAAACCAAAATAATAACTAAAAATCTAACGAATACACAAAATCAAGAATTAGAGGAGCGGCCATATTTTCAAATTAAATCAAGGATAGGAAACAATTCGGTATTCAAAAGGAACAATCAGAATTAGATAAAATTCTATTAGGACAGAAAAGAAAAACAATAACAAAACTATATAAATTCTTATTAAAATATAAAATGGAGGAAGAAATAGTAAAGGGGAATATGATTAGTTGGGCCAAAAATTTTGGGTATAACATAAATTTAGAACAATGGGACAGACTCTGGAATAAAAATTACAAACTCACAAAAGCAATTACGTACAAAGAAAATTTGTACAAGATGTACTACCGATGGCATTTACCCCCAGCGAGATTGGCTAAAATGTATTTGAACCTATCTCCCAAATGTTGGAAATGCAATTACAAAATTGGATCATACTATCACATGTGGTGGACTTGCCCCATTATAAAAAAATTTTGGCATAAAATCCAGAAATGGCTGGAGGAAATTACAAAACAGAAAGTAATTATGAAACCAGAAACATTTCTACTGGGAATCCTAGACCTGAAAATCCAGAAAAAATATTATATCATACTACATATACTCACTGCAGCTAGAATTTGTCTTGCACAATACTGGAAACAAAAGGATACACCTACCGAAAATATAATAATAATAAAAATTCTTGACTGTGCTGAATTAACAAAATGACAATGGAATTAAACAAGGAGGATTCGGAATATTATGAAATTTGGAATGAATTAAATGATTGGCTTGACAAGAGGAAATAGAATAATTAAATTAGTAAATAATTAAATCAGTATTGTAAATATTATGATGTTTATCTATGTAAAAATATGATAATTATGTTAATGAATAATAACTAAGTATATAAATGGAAGAGATCATATAAGCATGAATTTATTATCGATATAAGTTGCTGTAATATAACCCTAGAGGTTATGTAATGTATTGTATTGTTTTGTTCTGTGTATTTTTTGTATATGTCTTTTTATGTTGTTTTTAAATGTAAATAACTCAATAAAAACTATTTTTTAAAAAAAGGAAATAAAGACACTTGGGAAAAGTTCTTTCTGTTCTTCATGCTCTGGTTGTGAGTATCCAGAACATGCTGCCTGAAAATAATAAGCAGGATCTATCTTAGCAAGGTAAAGTAGCTGATAGATATAACTGAATGTCCACTTTCCATCTTATTTGTCTTTTCATTTTTCATTTTATTTGTCTTTTCATTTTTTCAATAAAAATATTTAAGAGGATCAGCAGTTTGTCCACTTAACCTTACTTTTACTTGGAGTTCTCAAGGGAGACTCATTTTGCCAGAGTTCAACATTCCTTTGATTAGAATAATTTTAACAAACAAAGGAGGAACTTAGCTGATAAAAGGTATGCACACTAAAAAAAAAAATGTTAAGCTATTATTTTCAAAGTAATAGCTGCCTTCTGGAATTCATGTGGCCTTTTAAACCTTATTGTAGAATTGGAAGAGGCTATTTAGACCAGGGGTGTCAAACTCGCATCGTCACGGCAACATCACGTGACGTACCGGGACTTTTTTCCCCTTCGCTAAACCGGGCAGGGGCGGGGCCAGCACGTGACGCATCTGGCCCGCAGGCCACGAGTTTGACACCCCTGGTTTAGACCATAATGTTTAACTTTTGCTCATTTCAGGAACCCAACTTGAGGTGTCCATGGCCAATGGCTGTCTGGCTTCTGAGTGAAAACCTCCAGTGAAACTGAGGCTATCACCAGCATCCCACTGTCAAGCTGTTCTTATTGGTAGGAAATATGCGACACTCTTTGAGTTCGCTCCTTGAGAAAGGCATTTACAGCAACGCTGGTTTCAAAAGAGTGTTTTTTTCTCAAAACGTCGAAGCAAAGGACAACTTTCATGGTCAGGTTTCCATTTCCTTCCAGTCTGAGACTTCTCAAATGACTCAAAATTTGTCATTAATCACATTTGCTGTAAATTAGAAGGTGTTGTACAAGTTGTTTCCTAATAAAAGACCTTCAGATATGTCAACAGTGAGCATTTTCAAAGTTACTGGTAAGACAAACAAACAAACAAACAAACAAACAAACAAATATCTTTATCAATCAGTTCCCTTAAAAAGAAAAAAGAAAGAAACTGTTCTCAGAGTAAAAAGTAAATTTTTGAAAACAACTATTGAAAGTTAATTCTTCTTTGGAGCAAAGGATTATCACATAAACTGGTAAATATTATTTGATAGCCCTTAGCAGGATGTTCCTCCTGAATCACAGTAAATAGAAAATAATTTTATTGCTAATCTCCCCCCCCCCACACACACACACAAATATAGCTCCAGGAAATATTAAATAATTTTATTATTTTAAATACAAAGTATCTTGGATGGTAAATATATTCATAATAAATACTTTATTGTAATAAGGGTGGGGGTTTACCTTTCAGCTACTGAAGAAGAAAAAGGTTGTTCTTTTTATGTTATTTGTTCTTACATTTACTGTTCCTAAACTTAGAAATGAATCCCATTTTGTTTGGGAAATGTCTTTTCTCCCAGTAAGTATGTTTAGGCTTGTAGTTCTATTTCTGTCTTCAGTCTTCTTTTTGATATACCCAGCCCCACTTCCCCAAACTCCCCCAAGCAAATAATCAGCTGAGTTACTGAACAAATACTTCCTGATTCCTGACTAGCAAATCGCAAAAACCTAACCAATTCTGTTTTTAAAAGCACTGCTTTTAAAAATATGCATTGCTTGGGAAATTGGTTAGGAGTCATTAAAATTGTTGCTTCTTTCTGAAATAGAGAATGTAGTCCTGTACTAAGAGAGAGAAGACAATTCTTCTACAGGAAACTAAGAAAATGGCAGAAAATATACAGTATTACCAAGATATAATCATGACTTGTTTCCTGACCAAGCAAATTCTTTGCCACTTTTTTATTTTTAAAGAATGAGGACTCAAGATTTCTTAGTTCCTTTGCACCATCAGTACAGAACTGCCTGAGATATGGAGCAACTTTGATTGTTACTCATTACTATTCTTTCATTCAACCAAATTGATTCTCGTTCATCAACTTTTCAATCTTCTAGATCAGCGGTTCTCAACCTGTGGGTCATGACCCCTTTGGGGGTTGAACGACCCTTTCACAGGGATCTCCTAAGCGCGCGCTAGCCCGCCATCTTGGTGCCACGCCCCCTTTGTCACCTCATCGCGTGCGGGGAGGGGGCAGGGAGGGGTTCACGGCAGCAGGGAGGGGGTCGCGGCATTAGGAAGGTTGAGAACCACTGTTCTAGATTATGAGGAAGGCACACTGAAATATCAGAACTGGCCCCCTTTATCTCACGTTTTACTTTATATTCTTCTCTCATCCTACCTTCTGCCAATCTCTCATTCTATGGAAGCTTTTTGATGCTAAAGAAATATTTTCTTCTCCTCTCGGATACTCATGCATGCACACTCTGAAACACATACAAACACATGCACACTCTGAAATACACACACAATAAGAAACAGTGATCGGTTTTAGAGACATGGCAGACGTACTAATGAACAGATAAAAGGATATAGCACAGATCTGGGTAGACCATCAGGTGGAAACCAATGCTGCAACTTGCAATACTGAAGAAACTATTGGACTGCATCATCACAGCTCCTAGTTTTAAAATCTGTCTGTACTGCAACAGGCAGCTGTGAAGAAAACAATAAAAATAATGTTGGGGAGCCCATAGATGGCACTCTTTCGTGTGAATAAATATCTTAATACCCCTTTGGCATATACCCTTTGGGAACAGTATTGCTATTTCTTTAACTACTTTGCTAATACTTTGCCATTGAAAACTTTGCTTTATAGGTCTTTCTCTAAATTTCTTAGCAGAATCTTTAAACAAAGGGCAGTGTGCAGGAAATGTTTGTGATACTTAACAGAAATAAATTAAACGGATTACTTAATCCAGCATCTAGAGTATCCATATTGTCAGGTGACTCCTTTGCTTGCAATCCTAACTATAATTACTATAGAAGTAAGTACACATCAGTACCTTCATACACATCAAGTCCTGCTATTCTGCTTCACTTTGAGGGAGTTGTGTTCCTGGGAGGATAATCAAAAAATTCCAGAAGCATATACCAATAGTTTACGCTCCTAGAATATTCGCACATTGATAAAGGTAATTCCAGCTGCCCAGTTAAAGCAAGCAGGCACCTATTCTGGGCAACAGCCATATAAGAAGGTGCTGGAGGCAGATGATCACTTTAGTGACAATGGCAAAGGCAGCATTTCACAGTGCACAGGAGAAGGAAATGATAAATCATTCTTGTAGTTTTACAAAGAAAACTACACTGGCAGACAAAATAAGTTGATCGATAATATAGAGCTGGATGATGGGCCCCTCAGTTCAGATAGCACTCAACATACTACTAAGGAAGAGCTGAGGATTTTTTTTTCCAAGTACTAAAGGTATTTATGACATGGCTAAGTTAAAACCTGTCAAGATGTTTTGTATTTCATTGAAAGGGAGCCAGAAAATGATGAAATGAAATCAAAGATATTGTTAAGGATGAATGTTAAAACAGACTGCCAAAGACTAATAAACAGAAGAAACCAGACCAATGCAAAGAAAAATTAAAAAAAAATTGAGAAAGAAACTTAACACAGAAGTTCATAAAGTTGCTAGAAGAGATAACGAGTGGTATTAGAATAACATATATTACCAAGATATAATCATGACTTGTTTCCTGACCAGGCAAATTCTTTGCCACTTTTTTATTTTTAAAGAATGAGGACTCAAGATTACAGATGGAAACAACACCCCCTCCCAGGGACAGATATGTAAAAGATTTCTGAACTCAGAAGGAGGTTGCAACCTTAAATTGGTATGTTAAAGAATACCAATGAACAGACAGTAACTGATACAAAGATGATTAAACAGAGATACGGAAGGATTATTCTGTATAGTAGAGATGTCAATATTCAAGACACCTTAGTAGATATTCCCTGTTTACAAGAACCTCTAAATCTAGTTAGATTGGCACTCCAATCATTCCCAAGTTGGAAAACTACAGGAATTGATGGAATATCTACAGAAACATGGCAAACAGTAAAAGAAGAATCAATAAAATTCCAACACCAAACTATTCCAGAGAATCTGAAGAATGACATGGAATCCAACAGATGAGAAGAGGACAACGTACATGCCAATACCAAAGAAAGTATATCTTACAGAATATTTAACAAACTATTTAACAATATTTTTAATTTTGTGGGCTATGAAAATAATGCTTGGGCTCATTCGGTGCAGCTTTACATGGGAATGAGATGCCAGATGTTCCAGTTCATTTTAGAAAAGGCCAAAGAACAAGATAAAGAATTGCTGACACATACTGGATAATGGAGAAAGACAGAAGGATACCAAAAAGAAGTCAATCAGTATTTCATTGATTATATAAAGGCTTTCAATTGTGTTGAGGATGTCAAGTTGTGCCCTTAGGAAAACAGATATCCCAGAACATCTCACTGTCCTCATGTGAAGCCTATGCATAACAAAGGAAGAAACAGATGGAACATGGAAAAACAGACTGGCTTGAGGTTGATAAAGGAATGAGACAAGACTGTATTCTCCTCTCTTATTTATTCAGTCAATATGCTGAATATATATTGAGGGAAGCTGGAGTTATGTGATTTTAGAGTTATGTGATTTTAGATAGAATTCTTTATTGGCCAAGTGTGATTGGACACACAAGGAATTGTGCATATGCTCTCAGTGTACATAAAAAGACAAGATACATTCGTCAAGAATCATGAGGTACAACACTTAATGATTGTCATAGGGTACAAATAAGCAATCAGGAAACAATATTAATATAAATCATAAGGATATAAGCAACAAGTTACAGTCATACAGTCATAAGTGGGAGGAGATGGGTGATAGGAATGATGAGAAGACTAATAGTAATAGTTATGAAGCCTTAGTGAATAGTTTGGGAGTTGAAACAGTTTGTGTCCAGGATGTGAGGGGTCTGTAAATATTTTCACAGCCCTCTTTTTGACTCATGCAGTGTACAGGTCCTCAATGGAAGGCAGGTTGGCAGTAATTGTCTTTTCTGCAGCTCTGATTATCCTCTGAAGTCTGTGTCTGTCTTGTTGGGTTGCAGAACCGAACCAGACAGTTATAGAGGTGCAGATGACAGACTCAATAATTCCTCTGTAGAACTGTATCAGCAGCACCTTGGGCAGTTTGAGCTTCTTGAGTTGGCGCAGAAAGAACATTCTTTGTTGTGCTTTTTTGATGATGTTTTTGATGTTAGGTGACCATTTTAGGTCTTGAGATATGATAGAACCTAGAAATTTGAAGGTCTCTACTGTTGATACTGTGTTGTCCAGTATTGTAAGAGGTAGTAGAATGGGAGGGTTTCTCCTAAAGTCTACCACCATTTCTATGGTTTTGAGTGTATTCAGTTCCAGATTGTTCCAGTCGCACCACGAGGCTAGTTGTTCAACCTCCCATCTGTATGCAGTTTCATCGTTGTCTCGAATGAGACTAATCACTGTTGTATCATCTGCAAACTTCAGTAGTTTAACAGATGGATCGTTTGAGATGCAGTCATTTGTATATAGAGAGAAGAGAAGTGGTGAGAGCACACAGCCTTGGGGGGGCCCTGTGCTAATTGTACAGGTATCTGATGTGATTTTTGCCTAGCTTCACCTGCTGCTTCCTGTCTGTTAGGAAACTAAAGGAAGAAATATCAGTAACCTGTTGATGACATTTATCTGGTAGCTGAAAGTATAAATGATCTGCAAACTCTACTAATGAAAGTCAAATAGTACAGTGAAAAGATAGTATTCTTTAAATACAAAGAAAACAAGACTAATGATAGCAGGTATAGCAACCAGTATTAGAAATGACAAAAAAAACAGTGAAGTGATGGAAAACTTCTGCCTTTTATGATCAACTATCAACAGAAAAGGAATCAGCAGTCAAAAAATATGCATAAAACACAGACTTGGTTGGATACACAACAAAGGCCTTGGAAAATATATTCATATGCCCTGATATGTTTGTAGGCTGTAGTTTTCCCTGTGACAATCTATGGAAGTGAAGTTGGACTTTGAAGAAGCAAAACAGAAGGATTGTTTCTAGTGCACTTGTACTAGTGCAAGAAATGAACAAATAAAATACATTTGAGCTGAGTAAAAGTGCCATGGTGGCGCTGTGGTTAGAATGTAGTATTGCAGGCTAATTCTGCTGACTGCCAGCAGTTTGATCCTGACCGGCTCAAGGTTGACTCAGTCTTCCATGCTTCCAAGGTCGATAAAATAAGGACCCAGATTGTTGGGGGCAATATGCTGATTCTGTAAACCGCTTAGAGAGAGCTGTAAAGCACTATGAAGCAGTATATAAATATCCAAGTGCTAAATGCTATAATTGGCATTTTTGAATGTAGGTGTTAGAAAAGACTCTTGACAATAACTTGGCTAGACAAGAAAACAAACAATGGACCACAGAAGAAATCCATTCAAAGTTCTTACTCAAGGCACAAATGACCAGACTCAATCTATATCTTTATGACAGATTATCTGAAGATCATATTCCCAATGCTGCAAAAAGTGGAAAAAAAAAGAAGAGGATGAGCAGCATTAAGGTGAATGAACTTGATTATATCACTGATATAATCATATTGCATATTGGGATACTCTAAGGCAGGGGTGGGTTACTCCCGGTTCGGACTGGATCGCCCGTACCTTTAGCAACCCGCTGGTGATGTCACAGATCCGGTTCTGTCAGTGCCGGTACGTGGGCACCGCCATCTTTTTTTTGGAATTTTTTGTGAATTTTTTACTGTTTGGAAGGTTTTTTCCTCTTCTGCTGCTTGAAAAAGGGCCCTCCCGCCCGCCCCTGGGTTTATACTGACCTTTATTCCTTCGCCCGAAGCACAGCTGATCAGCTCCTCAGCTGTGTTTCGGGCTGATTGCAGCTACTGAGCATGTGCGGAAACAAAATTGCGCGAGGGAACCGGTGGGGAAGGTAAGTGGAACCCACCCCTGCTCTAAGGGCAGATTGGGGAGAGATTATTCTGGAGAAGATCCATCTATGTGGTGTCTAAGAATCAATACTAAGTTGATGGCCCCCAATCAATCTATCCATATGGAAATAACTGTTGATGAATGTGATGCACATTTTTCATGACCATTCCACAAGTTATGCTGTATTTATTTTGTCCTGTTTTGGTTTGTTTGTTGGCTGAGGGACTATTTGTTTGTTGGCTGAGGGATTTTCTTCTAGGAGAGTTTGATAACGTGCATTTGTTCAAGAATCTAAGTTTTGAGGAATTAGTCTGTGAAAAAATCAAATTGCACGTTGATCCAGAGGATATTTTGGGGGAGATCTTAGCCTACTATATTAAAGATGCGATCTATAGGGATATAACTTTAAATGAGTGCCTGGTAGCAGGATGATTCACACTTTTCTGATTATGGAACCATAAGTGATCCAGATGGTTGCCAAGAAGTAAATGCGTGTGATTAGAGTAAGTTGAGTGTTGTTTATATGATTTTTGAAACATTGCATTTGTTGACAAAGTTTGACTTTGCACTGTAAGCACAGGATGTGGTCCAGCTGGTAAGAGGAACATATTTTTGTACAGAGATTTGGGGTATTAAAATAAAGAGATGGCTATCGTTTTTGAATCGAGGTAAATACTCATCAAAGCATCAGACAGCCTCTTTTTAATGTAGATCAAGAAAAAGAGCAGAATTTATGCGGGCTTGTGTATTTCAGGCAGAAAAAAAAACCTGGTTGTATGCTTCTGTGAAAGTCCAAGCATCCCTGATTATTATGGTAGGCAGTTTTTCCCCTGCTTCGTATAAGGAGACTGGGTTGTATTGCATTGACATTTAGTGGGATTTTATATTTTACATATTACAGGAAGAGACAAAACAGTATGGTCCTAATCAAGTATATATTCTAATGCTGTTGTTGTTAGTGAAAAATAATAGCTATCTTAATATTAATAAGAGGAAGCATCTGGAAGACTGGCAGAATTTTTATATCTATATTGACTAGGAAAAAAAAAGACTAAATGTACGCCACCCAGACTGTGTGTGTGTGTGTGTGGTGGGTGGCCTTATACGTTAAATAAATAAATAAATAAATAAATAAATAAATAAATAAATAAATAAATAAATAAATAAATAAATAAATAAATGGAAATGTGTAAAAACTATTCCAGGTATAGCTGTAGCAGCTGTTTATGGAGTAGGATACCCAGACTGATCCTGTTCCAAATAAGGAAGTATGACCCTATTGAGAGTCAAACAAAGATTATCCCGGAATCACTCTGCCTTGCTGAGATTGTATGGCTTGGAACTCAGGTATAAAACTGAATATCATCAGTTGTTGTTTTGGTGAACAAAGCAGTTTATAAATTAATCAGTACACTAACAGGACTAGATCCATGACAACAGATCATCTTCCCCTACTTGATGCAAATACTAAGCAAAAAGGAAATATCTTGTAAATGTTTGACAAACAAATAAATAATAAATAAATAAATAAATAAATAAATAAATGGAAATTGAGTCTATTGTTGAAAGTCTGGCCTGCAATAGATACCAAAGACAATTGCGCTGGTGCAGACTCAGTGTCTTACCACCCATAGTAACTGTTCTGGGTGCAGTCACTATGTAGTATTGAAGCAAACTAGTTTTACTTTGAGTTTGAAATATAGTGGGAAGATGTATTAATAGTTACTGAATGTACAGCAGAGAGCCAGTTTGGAGTAGCAGTAAGGCACTGGGCTAGAAACCAGAAGACAATGGTAAACCACTTCCAAAATCTCACCAAGAAAACTACAGGGACTTGTTCAGACAGTTGCAGGAGTGAACATTGACTCAAAGACACACACACACACACACACACACACACACACACACACAAATGTGCAGAAGTAGCCTTAGGATAGCCTTTTCAGTAGCATCAGCTTGGGATCAATCTGAATCTTCAAATTTATGGAATCTGTAAAATGACAAATGATGAACAAGAAGTTAATTTGATAGCGTTTTCTGAATATTTTTAAAGGATAGTATACCTACTATAAAATAGGATGTGGAAAACTATCCCATTCTTGAAGAAGAATGTTCATAGACAGCTGTTTTGGAGTAGGGCCACATCTAGAACTTCTGGAAAAAAAATTATTTCCAGAATCAAGATGGCCTCTTCTATGGCCAAAATAGAAATGACCCATTTGAAGCTCAGATCTTTTCCAGGACAATTGGAACAATCTCTTTTTGAGTTGAAAAACTCTGGGACCGAACATTTTTCACACACACAGTATATAAAAAGCTTTAGGTTAGTTCCAGTCTATGGAAATAAAAAAAAAAAATACAATGGTAATTGTGGGATCACCCAAAAGATATTCTAAATTGGTGGGCTTGGAAAAATGCCTAAAATGCACTATTGCCTTGCAACAAGGGATATTGGCCTCACTCATCCTAGTGTAAGATCATCCCTTCTTTGCAATTCTAACCTTTTGCTGGTCCCTCAAATTCCCAGTCACTTCAATCTTAACAGTCCAGATGTGAGACAAGAAGAAAGATCACATCGGTTCAGGGTTTACTGGCCCAGGAAGGGAATGAACTAGGGATCTAGAGAATCCTATCTGCTAGAGTTTTAGTGTTAAATAATGTGGGATTGGTTTTTAAGGACTTGGGTAAACAGCCTTCAGCTGTTTGGGTAAAGGTCCTCCTGAATATGTTTCCGGCAAATGTCATGTGGGAACAGCAGTAATTCTATAGCAACAATACTTTCCCTCCTTGTTCTCCAGAGGAAAAACAAAGTTATGCATGTTACTTACATGAGAAAGTGCATGAGTGATTTTTATACGTGGGACAACTATAGTTTAAAACATAATTAAGACTGTGATTGAGTGCAGTTGTAAGTCAAAGGCCATTTTATATTGAAAATAACAATCACTGTTGTTGTTATGACATTAGTAGGTACACTTTGCAGAGTTCTATTCTTTCTGGAAAGGAGCATAAGTAAAACAAAAAAGAGAAACAAGTATGAAAACAAGGATTTAATGAGCATATACAGAGCATAACGGTCTGATGATGCTATTGACATTATTTCAAACATGTCCTAAAAATATATGAGATTTGCAACCTAACATATTGCTATACTTCAAATACATAATTTTAAATATTTTAACCATAGGAGCGCTTTTTTAAAATTCCAATTGCTACTATATATACTATTGCCGAGGTGGCGCAGTGGTTAGAGTGCAGCACTGCAGGCTACTTCAGCTGACTGCTAGCTGCAGTTCGGCGGTTCAAATCTCACCGGCTCAAGGTTGACTCAGCCTTCCATCCTTCCGAGGTGGGTAAAATGAGGACCCAGATTGTTGGGGGCAATATGCTGACTCTGTAAACCGCTTAGAGAGGGCTGTAAAGCACTGTAAAGCGGTATATAAGTCTAAGTGCTATTGCTATATTAAATGTGAATACTATTTATAGTGAAATTTATGTTCAAATTCTCCTGCCTTTAAAAGGGACTGGACAGCATTCTCTTTCAGGCAAGAGGCTGGTTTCCAGCTGTCTCATGTTTTGATAACAGACAGATCAGATATCAAGTTAAATTCCTTTGACCTTGTATAACTCTCAGACCATCCAACTGGTTGTATTGACAAATACTGTGTACAAACGGATGGAGAGTTTATCAGTGTGAGCTTATGACCATATTTACTGGGAATTCCTCATTAGTGAGTAATAATTGCAATCCTCATAATGAATAGCAATCAACAGATTACCGGCATCTGTTGATGAAGGATAGATATCTGTTGAGCCTTCAACGTTCAGCCCTAAACCTCCCACTGTTTGTGGTGGTTTTTTACTCCGGTCTTTATATTCTGTGATTTTAACACGAAAAACTATCAGAAACTTTTTGCCCAACTGGGTGTCCATTGAAATTCTTAAGCTTATGTACACTAAGATGGTGAAGCGGCTGGGGTGATGAAGAGAAGAATACACTAAGCTAACCTTATAACTCTTGAAGCCCTTCTTAAAAACCAGATACTTACTCGGAAAAGCTAAGATGTTCCTCTGCTTAAAACAGAAACGGTTGAAACAGGAGTTTTGCCCATCACGCTATGAAGGTCACACCTGAGTATGAAAGAGGCAGGACTGGATAGCAATAGCACTAACACTTAGACTTATACACCGCTTCATAGCTTTACAGCCCGTTTTAGAAACGTGGTGTCGCAGTGGTTAGAATGCAGTATTGCAGGCTATTTCTGCTGACTGCTGGCTGTCAACAATTCGGCAGTTTGAATCTTGTCAGACTCGTGGTTGACTCAGCCTTCCATCCTTCCGAGGTGGGTAAAATGAGGACCCAGATTGTTGGGGGCAATATGCTGACTCTGTAAAACCGCTTAGAGAGGGCTGTAAAGCACTGTGAAGCGGTATATAAGTCTAAGTGCTATTGCTATTTCTAAGCAATTTACAGAGTCAGCTTATTGCCCCCAACAACCTCATTTTATCAACCTCAGAAGGATGGAAGGATGGATCAACCTTGAGCCAGTCAGGATCGAACTGCAGGCAGTCGGCAGAGTTAGCCTGCAATACTGCATTCTAACCATTGCACCACCATGGCTCTTGGTAATTACTCTCAATCAGGGGTGAAATTCAGCAGGTTCTGACAGGTTCTGGAGAACCGGTGGCGGAAATTTTGAGTAGTTCGGAGAACCGGTAAACACCACCTCTGGCTGGCCCCAGAGTGGGGTGGGAATGGAGATTTTGCAATATCCTTCCCCCAGGAGTGGGGAGGGAATGGGGATTTTGCAGTATCCTTCCCCTGGAGTGGGGTGGGAATGGAGAGTTTGCAATATCCTTCCCCCAGGAGTGGGGAGGGAATGGGGATTTTGCAGTATCCTTCCCCTGGAGTGGGGTGGGAATGGAAATTTTGCAGTATCCTTCCTCTGCCACGCCCACCAAGCCACACCCACAGAACCGGTAGGGAAATTTTTTTGAATTTCACCCCTGCTCTCAATACTGTGATTGATGGCATATAAAATTAATAAAGAAACAAATAAATAAAATCTGTAGATGCCTCTAGAGTTTAACATCTCTGCTTAGGTTTATAGCATATAACTGCAACCCTGTGTATCTTTGGGAGAAATGTCTATTGAATTCAATGAATGTAGTGGTAGAAGGAAGCTTCCTTTTTTGCATGCATAAAGAATTGCTTTATTTGTTCAATATATATAGTCTTCCACAATTCATCGTAAAATGTTAGATTTAATTAGTTAGCTTGTTAGCTAATAGGTTTAAATAACTTACATGGCCGTCAATCTTATACATAATCCTGGGCAGCTGGCATGGATTGTGAAAAATGGTCGCTGGCCTTTACAGTGAAAGCGGCTGTTTTAAATTGGACAATGTTTTAGAAGAGACATTGTGGATTGTGGTCCACAGTAAAAATGCATTTTAGAGACTGCTGTCTTGACTGCAGACTGTTTGTCCTTGACTGCAAAGTTATTTGGGATTCCAGAATAGCTGCGTTAGTCAGTTGTAGCCAAAACAACAAAGAAAATTGTGGTGCTGTGTAGGCTCAAACAATTATTGTGGTTTAAGATTTTTTTATTCTTTTTGGTCAGGCCCACTTCATCAGATCTATGAGTTGGTGACTCAGAATATATATTCTGAGAACAGAGAAAATATGATGACAAACAAAATTGAGCTAACTAGCAAAGCAAGGGAGAACTTGTAGGTGCAATGCACAAATGAAGGCAAAATGCAGTCAAATTCAGATTACTGCAGTGGTGGGATTCAAATTTTTTTGCTACCGGTTCTGTGGGCATGGCTTGGTGGGCGTGGCTTGGTGGGCGTGGCATGCTTGGTGGGCGTGGCTTGGTGGGCGTAGCAGGGGAAGGATACTGTAAAATCTCCATTCCCACCCCACTCCAGGGGAAGGATACTGCAAAATCCCCATTTCCTCCCTATCAGCTTGGACTCGGGAGGCAGAGAATAGATGGGGGTGGGGCCAGTCAGAGGTGGTATTTACCAGTTCTAGGAAACTACTCAAAATTTCCGCTACCAGTTCTCCAGAACTGGTCAGAACCTGCTGAATCCCACCTCTGGATTACTGGTAGCTATTGAATTAAGTAAACTATTCATTTATTTGATAAAGGAAGCCTGTCTGGAAAAGGTATGCTGCATGAAATGTCACACCACAAACTCCTGGTTCTTTTGGACTATTCACAGTAAAAGATAATCAACATGGAGCATACTCTTTGAAAAAAAGATGCCTATTTTTCACATTAAAATAATCTAGGGTTTCCTACCATATATCTGATACTTTTAATGCATAATCTCAAACCCTGAAACATTGTTAAAGCAACAAATAAAAGCAACAGTCAACAGTTTTAAAATAACAAAATATTACAACATTATGCAATATTATTTATTATTATTAATGTTCGTCACACAGTCAGCTAGTTGTTTAGAGACTGGATTTGGCAATTTTATCTCCCTATCTATTCCCAAGGACCTGGGATAGGCAGATGTTGTTATTTTATGGTGCTAAAGGTATTGTTGCCGGATGTAAGCTTTTCCAAGTAATGCTGCTTTTTGCAATTGATTGATAGTGATTTTGTCAATGGTAATAGTGTTTAAGTAATACTCCAAATGTTTTGGGTTTGCACCCAAGGTGCCTAATACTATTGGTACTATTTTTGCTCTTTTGCCATAGGTATTCTACTTCTTTTTGCAGGTCTTTTTATGATTTTCTTCAATTCCTTCTCTTCTGTTGTCTCCAGATACTGCCATGTCCACTAACCAGATTTTTTTTGACTTTCTTGTTGACAATTATTCAGTCTGGGGTGTTATGTGGTAGGTGCTTGTCTGTTTGAATTCTAAAGACCCAGAGCACTTTGGCTTCTTCATTTTCTATTACTATGTCTATTTTGTGGCCCCACCAGTTCTTGCTTGCAGGCAAATGGTATTTCTTGCAGATATTCCAGTGCACCATTGTTGCTACTTTGTCATGCTGTTGCTTGTAGTTAAATGGTGTGATCTTCTTGCAGCAGTTAACTAGGCGGTTGACTGTTTCTTCAGCTTCTTTGCTGAGGCACCACTTGCTGTCTGTTGCTGTCTTCTCAATTCTGACTTTGTATGCATTTGTTCTTAAGGTCTGGTCTCGCACAGCCAGAATTAGCCCTTCTCTTTCTTCAATTTTCCTGCTCTTAGTCACTGCCAGATCTTGTTGTTATCTGCTTGGCCTATATTTTTATTAATGTACTGGCCATGTAATACTTTGCCATGCTATATCTCTTTTCTATTCTTCATTTGGCCTTTCTTCTTCTTCTTCTTCTTCTTCTTCTTCTTCTTCTTCTTCTTCTTCTTCTTCTTCTTCTTCTTCTTCTTCTTCTTCTTCTTCTTCTTCTTCTTCTTCTTCTTCTTCTTCTTCTTCTTCTTCTTCTTCTTCTTCTTCTTCTTCTTCTTCTTTTACCATTTCTGACTGCTAGCCAGATTTTCTCAATGGCAATTTACTGTACCCTTACCTGGAGTTTCAGGTTCTTCTAATGGTCCACTTGTTCTCACTGTAACTGAGTTCTTCCACCGTGTAGCTGGTTGTTCTCATCTTCTCTTTTCTTCTATCTTTCCCAGCATTAGACCCTCTTCCATCTTCACATAATGTGTCCAAAGTAGAATCATTTGAGCCTGGTAATTTGCACCTCAAGTGAAAATTCTGGGTTGATTTATTTGATGATCCATCCGTTTGTTTTCTTGGCTGTCCACCATATTCTCAAGAGTCTCCTCCAACACCAAAGTTCAAAAGCATCAATACTCTTCTATCCTGCTTCTTCAAGGTCCATGTGAAATAAAAGCAGTCCTAAAAAGAATCCCTCACATACATATAAACCCACAGCCAGTAAGACAAATATCACACAGCAAATCCAACAGGCAGATAAATAGGTTTTTTATCTCATCCTGAAAAGGGCCAGTTTGGGAAGGGCTGTAATTAAATGGCAGCATGCAGGCATTGCCTGACAAAGGTCACAAGATCAATCCATGGGAAAAATTCCATCCACAGAGAGCATTGAGCTACAGGGCACAGTCGTTGCCCTTCCTTTGCAATAAAAGCATTGGCTGAGGATAGCAGTCAGTATTTCAAGAATCAGTTTTGTTAAAAAAAAATATTTGAATAACTTTTAACCTTGTTCAGGCTGGAAGGATGGATGGATGGATGGATGGACAGATATCACATTATGTAACGTGTGTGTATATATACCGTATCTATTGCAACAAAGGTTAGAAGTATGTTTTGCATTACAAAGATACACATATTTGCTATAAAATAAGATATGTTCTATTCATAGTGCAAGTTATGCATCTAAACTAAAAAAAATTGTGATGATGCAGTGACTAAAGAGTTAACCTTGGATTGGCAGGCCCAAATTCAAGTCCCCACCTGACTAAGGAGCTCATGGGATGGCCTTTGGGACAAGTACTCTTTTTTTTAAATTCAATCCCTTTACAGGGTTGTTGTAGAGGTAACAACATGGGAGAACTGTTCGTTCTCAGAAAAATATAAGTTCAATGTCTATTATTAAAAAATAATAAGCACAAAGTGTATTGGAAAGGCTATTCCATTCCCAAGAAAGGAATTTTTATGCATCATTTTATGCATCATTTCTGCATCTGGGAGCTAAAAATGATGCATAAAAATTATATAGATCTATATAGCAAGTAACATGCAACGTTTTAAAAATTGCATTCCCCCTTTTGTCTGACATGCTGTTTTGAGGATAATGCACAAATATGTTATCTTCTAAGATAATACTTGAGATAACATATTTGTGCATTATCCTCAAAACAGTATAGAGCCGAGGTGGCGCAGTGGTTAGAGTGCAGTACTGCAGGCTACTTCAGCTGACTGCTAGCTGCAGTTCAGCGGTTCAAATCTCACCGGCTCAAGGTTGACTCAGCCTTCCATCCTTCCGAGGTGGGTAAAATGGGGACCCAGATTGTTGGGGGCAATATGCTGACTCTGTGAACCGCTTAGAGAGGGCTGTAAAGCCCTATGAAGTGGTATATAAGTCTAAGTTGTTATGTTCTAACTGTTTAAACTGTGTTGCATGGTTCCAACCAGGTCCAGCGTTTGAGCGGGAAAAAGCTCAAACGCTATTGGCTGGTCTGTCTGACAGCTCCCTATAAAAGGGCAAGCTGTCAGACTGCTCTTTGCTGGTTGCTGATACAAGAGCTGAAATAAAGAACTGCTTGGAAGTCTGTCTCCTGTCATCTCTACCCACTATCTAACAGTGGCGACGAGGGCTTGGGTTCAGGAGAACCGTGACTGCTTCTTCAGCGATTCCAACCAGCCAGGCAGCTGCCTGTCTGCCTACTCTCTGCCACGATG
>QLTV01002693.1:3900474-3916031 GCA_003457575.1 Thermophis baileyi
CCTCCCTCCCTCCCTCCTGTAAGAACGCTGGCTATTCTGTATGTTTCAGTGGCTGCCTACGATTATTTGGAGGGAACTCGGGAGGGTTAAAGTTCCGGAGTTATGAGAAGAGCAATAGAACAGGCGAAGGGGCTGAACGGAGGAAGAAGCCAGATGACTTGAGAAAAGTATCACCTTTCCAGATCAAAAAGTGTCGGGATTCGGCGCCGGACTGCATTGAAAGCATGCTTGGCGCGCGTGCGGGTGTGTTTCCGTGACTTCCGTGTAACCAAGCCGGCTGAAGTATTAACCTCCAAAGTTAAGTCTCCCGAGAGACCTTCCCTGTTAGGTAGATAAACGCCGCCATAGCTTTAGAAAGGTGGCGGCGTCGCGCCGCATCCGGGAGCCCCTTTCCTCGCGGGTGCGCTCGCTCGTCGCTAGTGATCCCGTCCAGAACAGGAATCCCAACCAGCACACCGGCGCGGATCTGAGATGCGGGGCGTTTACTCTGGACCTGCGGATGGCGGGAGGAGGAAGGGAGGAACTGGACGGCAGTTCTGTGTACCTGAGCGGGAAGTCACGAAGCACGGCTAGGTCTGGGGTGATGGTGCGATCAGGCTGAGGTTCCGGGTTCGGCGAAGGCTCGAACTCTCGAGGCTTCGGGAGAAACGAGCCGGGTAGGATCGGACGGTCCGAGCGCCCCTATTCTCTCTCTCCCTCCCTGGCGATCTTCGGGCGCCGCGAGGGAGGGAAAGAGCGGACGCGCTCCGAGTTGGCTGGTGCGCTGCGAGGGCTAGAGCCTCGTTTCAGTTCGCCCGCGAACGTGCCGCGGCGGTTTCTCGATTGCCGACGCCTCGGGGAACTCGAGCGAGGCTTGTGTTTCTCTTGGCCCGCGAGAACAGGCAGCCTTCTCGCTTAAGAGGCCGGCGGTGCTGAGCGAGCCAAAGCCTCGCTCGTCCCGTCGCCTACCCAAGTGAGGGCTGGCGCTACGGCTCTCGCTCCACTCCACCCTTCCCCGCCGCGGGGATTCTGGAGAAAGAAAGAGCCGGGCCGGCTTCTGAGCTCCGGAGCTAGGCAGGCCCCGCCGCGCCCGCTGCTGGGCGAGTTGCTTTTCCTCGCGCCGCCGGCTGTCACTCGACCCGAGGGGAAAGCAACTGGTTTCCTCGGGGGGTGGGGGTGGAGAGGTGTGCCGAAGGAATTTGTGCTTCCGATGGGAAAAGAAAACCCGCCAGAAACGCGGTTACCATAAGCTTCGAGAGTTCTCCTTAATTCATTTATGAACGAACCCATCATATTTGCGTGCATTAACGTATGAGAAAAAGAAAGAAGAAGGAAGGAAGGAAGGAAGGAAGGAAGGAAGGAAGGAAGGAAGGAAGGAAGGAAGTCGGTCGATTTTCTTGGCAATTAAATGAAATGCAGGTAGGGCCTGGCCAATGCCATTTTAAAAGGTTCCCAAATCCACACTCCAACAACTCAATTGTGGACAAGTTTCTGCATCTTTTCAGATGCCTTTTCTCTTCTTTGTCAAGCCAACCGCCAAGTATTAATGTTTTTTCTTCCTTCTCTTGAAAAGCCCACTGTCTTTTTTTATATGTACTTTGGTTTAAAATAACACTGCAAAACACTGTGTTGTAATTGGGATATTTGTGGATTCAAGTCTTAATTAATTCAACAAATAATACTACAGCCCTTTAGAGCTTGAATGAAAATGTCCAACTACCATGGCAGGTGATTCCTTCCCTCCTCAGTCCCTGTTCCCAAGATCCCTCATTTCTCTCACTGCAGCATGAATGGCAGACAGTTTTTTATGAATGAGGTTTCAATGGGCAAAGGGATGCATCTCCTGATCTCCATGCATGGCAGGACATGGCTTTGAATAAAAATGGGCTCCCTTGTGCTTTCAGTCTTGTGCAGTCAACATTTGGGGAACTTTCACAGGAGACAGTTCAATTCATGTAACTGTTCAACTGGTCTGTTACAATAGCCAGCATAAAGCTTGGTTAAGTTAGACCCATTCTGTCAAGATCCTCCAGTGCTGTGTATCACACACAAGCAATATTCACATCTGGCACAAACAGGGGAAGAGAAATCCAAGTAGATCTCTTTTTTTCCATTATTACACATGAACTGAAATTTTAAAAGAATGCTCATTTTCTTAATATATAGTTAGTTTGAAGAACTTACCATGATCAACATACTCAATGTGGAAGTCATTATGATCCACTCTGGGGGCCATTGGAATAATTGGAATCCCAAGGAAAAACTGGAAAAGCCAATAAAATTCTGTCTGCAGTTAGTAACAAAGGTGGCTGTGGAATGCACTTTCCTTCTCAGTGTGTTTCCACACATACTACAACTTTTGGAAATTGATTGCTACAGGGCAAAGAATTAAGTAAACTTATTTTGTATTTGCTACCAGGTGCAAATTATCATAGGACAGATAACATGCATAGTTATGAAAAGTGGGACTTTGCAGTAGTGGGGGATGGGGGGGAGGTTGGAATTCCCAAATAACTCTGCCATTCCTCTCTCTTTGCTGTGTTGTGATTTTCAATTAATTTTCAGTAGTCACCCAGCCAGCACTAAATGTGCAATCTTCATTGTGCTGATATTTTCTCCACTTGGTTTTTCTGCAAACACGTGGATTTCCCTCCTTCTGCTGATGCTTGCCTTTTATGAAAGGGTGCCATTTTGGCTACATAAGGAGCCACATTCAAGGCATCCATACTGCCTTGCTTATTTATTAAACTCATGTAATACTTCTGTTCATATTATAGAAAGTTTTAAGCTGGTTAACAAAACAATAGAATTATCTTAATAAACTAATAAGGTAATACCCCCACAGGTAGAGAGAGAGAGACAGAGACACAGACACAGAATAACACAACAAAAACATAGAATCACATGAAGCTGCCTGAGGTTAACAAGAAAAGCCCTTGTTGATCTGTGGATGACAACCATTCCTATTTCAACAAGTCCTCTAAATCAGCTCTTCCAACTTTGGGCAAAGTGGTGGCAGACTCCTCTGGAGAGAACTGGATTGTCCATTCATTTTCTCCCCCCCCCCAGATATTTCCCTTTTATACTTATTGTATTGTTTTAAACTGATCGTACACCATTCAAAAAAAGAGCCTATTTGGTGTAAGGCTAAGGCAACAGGCTAGAAACCAAGAGACTGTGAATTGTAGCCTAGCCTTGGACACACAACCAGCTGGGTGACTTTGGGCCAAACATTTTCTCTCACCCTTGGGGAAGAAGTAATGGCAAGCCACTTCCAAAATCCATTGCTAAGAAAATTGCAAGGACTTGTGCAGGCAGTTGCCAAGAGTCAACACTGACTTGAAGGCACCCACCCACCCACCAGAGGTGATATTCAGCAGGTTCTGACCAGTTCTGGAGAACTGATAGTGGAAATTTTGAGTAGTTCGGAGAACCGGTAAATACCACCTCTGACTGGCCCCACCCCCATCTATTCTCTGCCTCCCGAGTCCCAGCTGAGGAAATGGGGATTTTGCAGTATCCTTCCCTTGGAGTGGGGAGAGAATGGGGATTTTGCAGTATCCTTCCCTTGGAGTGGGGAGAGAATGGAGATTTTGCAGTATCCTTCCTCTGCCACGCCCACCAAGCCATGCCCACCAAGCCACGCCCACCAAGCCACGCCCACAGAACCGGCAGTAAAAAAAATTGAATCCCACCACTGCCATCCACCTACCCGTAGTCACATTGGAGTTGGTCAGCCTATAGGCTTAATAAATAATTGCCCTTTTCTTTGTCTGTTCGCATCATCTCCTCTACCCAGAAGCAAAAGTTTACCTTCAGAGGAGCCTAGGGAGCCCCATGAGACCACCCGGCTCCCCCAGCTCTGCCCATTAATATCTTGCTGCTTCCACTCCACCAAGAATGTCTGCCTAAGGTGGTGTTGCCCTATTATACCTAATGGTAGGTTGGCCCCAGGAAAACACTGGAAATAAAAAGGAGATCTGTGTTCCTCTACTTCCCCCCCCTCTCCAAAAAAGAGAAATGATTGTATGAAATCCCTACCGATAATTGGTCAAATGGAATGAATGCTCTGGGCATTTTCTGCCTTTCTAATCACTTCTAGGAGGCACAAGAGAGCACAGGAATGTAGCTAATAGTGACAACTGCTGTAAAACAGACCTGAGATTTCATGAGGCTTTAATATGGCAATGTTAGGAGACCCGTGACTAGATCGGAAACTGTAATGATTTTATACTAGCATCGTTGCCCATTAGCGGCATACACATATTAACGGAGTTGTAATTTTCTTGCATATTCCTTCTCCTCTTTCTTTCTACCATTCTCTAAAGAGGATTCCTGTTCTTTCTCTGAAGGCCTGGTGGTAAACTGAGTGTGATCAGAAACCGCTCTGTTTCTGAAGTGAATTAACTGAAGTGAATTAACAGAGCCATCAGGAGGTTTCCCCAATTTTCTTTAGTTCCCCAAATGTTCACCTCACTTATGGTTCAATTGATCTCCTTATTTATGTGAGATGAAGAGCGGTTTAGCTCTAACATATGCAAAAGGTCTCTAAGTAAGGCACACGGGCTCACCTAATGCATAGTGACATATGAGTCAGTTCAGTCTATTTCCACCAGCAAAGTGCATAAAACTTTAGAGCCAGGGAACACTGCTGAAAACACAGCTTCTCTTCATTTATGCATGCATGCATGCATATATTTATTTATTTATTGCATTTATCTCACAACTTTCAGCTACTTCTATTGCTCTTCTCCTCCTTTTTTTCTTTCATTCTTATCCTTCTCCCCGCCCTACCCTTTCCCTTTGTTTGCCATCTCACTTGCTCTCACTGGCACGCTCATCACCATCCAAACGCAACAGCATTATCTGCCAAAACTGTTTTCTAAGGTTGGCAGGGTTTTGATTCAACGGCAGTTGATTGTAGCAGTTATTTCACAAGTTGAATTCAGATTTTAGACATTCTGGTTCCCCAAAAAAATCCCAAAGTGAGTGCTGAGTGAGGAATCTGCAAAAAAGGAAGTGCGAATGTGTGCTGAAAGAAAGGGAAATAATACAAATATTTACCTAGAGCAAAGGAAATTGCTATGATATATTGCCCCTGGGAAACTTTAACTCCTCCAATTGTGGTGTATTGCCCACAGCTGAAGAAAGCTCTGTCCTCCTATGGGCCCATCCATTATTCTGAATGTCCTTACAGCCAGGTTGGATTTGTTTGACTGATTCCAAGGATTTTCCTGTGAAATCCCTGAAGTTTGTTTCTGTCATTAACTCCTATTTCCCTGCACCTCACCGGTTAACCAGAGGGAGCAGTACTGAGAACATGCTCCCTTTGTTCTGATCTCTGTCCCAAGCAGAATGTGAGCTGTGCTTGGCTTGCTTTGCCTTTGTGCTTTGTGTGTATGTGTGTGCGTTTCACTGCAAATTGTTCTGGATCAGCCTAAAAAAAAATATATCTTTCTAGAAACTCACTGTAGTGCTAATAATGTGCATGTTATACATTAGTTTTTGAGGTTTTTCAGATACCCTTGTTGGAGAAGAGCTCTAAATACCTAAACAGATTTTGCCTGTTCACATGTAGACATACTGTTTGAATCATTCTAACATGGTTTATAACTGTATCCAGATGCGCGTTTAGCACAATAGAAATAAAACAAAAAAAGGAGCTTAAGAATGTAGAAGTTACCGTATTTCTGAGTTTCAAGCCCTTGTAATCCATGCAAAAAAACATTCTTAGAATATGGGTGGCACCAAATGGCCTGTTTTCTTTGCTGGAACAAGAAGAAAAGAAGGAAAAGTCAGAGGTCTCCGGAGGCAAGGCAGGCTCAGCTGGATAGAACAATGTTCTGCCTTCTATTAGCAGAAGGAAAATTCAGCTGTGCTGCAAAAGAAAAAAGAGAGAGAAAAAGATGGCCAGTGCAGCAGACAGGGCTTCTTGGGTCCATATTTTAAGAACATCTTTAGGTGATGCCTTCTGGTTGTATTACATGGCAGGAGAGTCTGGATACTATGTAATCATAACATGCTGAAGGGATTTGCATACCTGATTTTGTGTTTTACTTGCCAATTTCTTTGGATAAAGTTTTAAGTCCTCAGAGCAAGTGTCATCCAAATATACTAAAAATCAATTACCATAGATTCATTGAGAAATTTATTTATTTGTTTATTTATACAATTTATTTGCTGCCCATCTTGTATCCAACAACGCTGGGCGGCTTTTATCATACCCCTCCAAGGAAGATGACTTGCACCAGTGGTGGGTTGCTACCGGTTCGCACCGGTTCAGGCGAACTGGTAGCGGCGGCTGCTGCTGCAAGAGGCTCTGTCCACCTGCCCGGACGTCATCAAAAATGCTCTGCGCATGCACAGAAGCTTCTGCGCATGCGCAGAAGCATTGCGCGTGCGCTCCCATTCCCGAACCGGTAGCAAAGGTAAGTGGAACCCACTACTGACTTGCACCCAATGCCTTTCTGCTTCCTAGAAGAAATTGCTTTTCCAGAATATTCAGTGAAAAGGTCCTATCTTATACTAGTATTAGGACTGTCGTTCTGGGAAGTCCTTTTTCTGTAGCACTTTGATACAATTCCAGATGCCGAAATTGCATGCAGGAATACATTCAGTCATATTTCTGCTTTTTAAACCTCCACCAACTGCAACCGCAGAAAACAGACAACTATAGTGTAATTAGTTGTCCAGTTGTCGGATGGATACTTAACCTGTACTGTACTCTAAAAAGGCAGATCTTCTGGGAAAGAAGGCCAGGAAGCCGGTTCTGATCCAGAGGGACTGGGTAAAGGGCAAACATATTCTTTTTAATGAGAAAATGTTTATCTTCAGGAAATGATGACACGTTCATATGAGGAAATGTATGTTTGTCGTCATCACTGAAGTTGGGAAATTTATGTGTAACTTATACCCAACAAAGGGAATACTGTAAATTACACATACAGAAAGTCCCATTTGAATTCTGGGTAGTTACTTTCACTGCCCCCCCCCGGCACTCTAGCCAGGCCAAGCTGTCAGATCCCCTCCAACTCAGCTAGTCTGGTACATACAAACTCTCTCTTTTCCTTCTCCTTTTTAAAGAAAACACATTTGGTCTTTTTTTTTGGGGGGGGGGTCTTTCAAATAATTAAATCCAGCTTTCCCCTGCCTGGTAGAAAATGGAGACAGTACCGTGCAAGGGTTCCTTCCCCTGGTTCACTGCTCTTCTGTGCTCTGCTGGAGAGCGATGGAGGTAGGCACAGGGGAGGAATGAGCAGCCCCACTCTGCCTCTGTCTCCGAGGGGAAGGGCTGCTCCCATGAGAGTCCCTAGTGGGTGGGCTGCTGGCTCTGACTCTTGCTGCCGTGAGATAGGACTATAAGGACTCTTTTCATTCCTGCAAGGAGACAACTTGATTACTGCCCCTCAATCAAAACCTGTTTACTTTACCAAATGAGAGCAGCATGTGAGCTTGTTAATTGCAGTTGGGCTCCAATGGCCTGGCTGGGATTCATTCCTCCAGTGAAAGGGAGCCCTTCTAATGTTCTAGCAGTAGAGACAGAGTGACCCCAGTTGCACTCATCGGGGTGAAAAGTCCCCCCACTCAGGGTCCACGCTTGTGTTACAGAAGCAACTTGCTCTCTAAAGTTACTGAGGATGCTGGCAACATGCTGGATTCATTCATGGGGTTACCTTTGTATCCAGACATGAAAAATCATCTTGAAATGTGTACACCAGCTTGCTCCGCTCTTGGATCTCTTTTCATCTAAGGGAGGAGACAAATTTATCTACATTGAAAAGTATTGTATTCATATTTCTTTTGAAGACTAGGAATATTTACTGTATGGAAAGCTAAAAGGGATTTGGTCTAGAGGACTGGTGGTGAACCTGTGGCATGCAGAGTCCTCTCTGCAGGCACGCGTGCCGTCGCCCCAGCTCTGTTTCGGGTCTCTGCTGTGCATGCACGCATGCCTCCTGCTGGCCAGCTGGTCTTCGGGTCTCTGCCGCGCATGCATGGGGTGCGCGCGCATGCACAGGGTGCGCCCACGCCTTGCAGTTTGGGCGTGCGTGCGCACTTTGGGCACTCGGTGCCTAAAAGGTTTGCCATCACTGGTCTAGAGGCCTTCTTAACATGAAGAGATTTAGCAGAAAACCCAGAGGGCAGCAAAGGATTACACTTCATCTAGGAAATGGTCCAAAATGTGTGTGTGTGTGTGTGTGTGTGTGTGTGTGTGTGTGTGTGTGTACATTCAGTACTAGGCAGTCTAATGCCAAAGAATACCCATATCACTCTAGAATGGGGTTAACATTCAAGATCCTTTGTATTTGACTTGCTTGTATAACATTTTCCCCTATGTGCCCAGATTATACTAATCTGGTTCATACATTCACACGAAGAAGTGATTGCTTACTGTCTTGTGTGAACCCACCGCTGTGATTTCTTCATTACCATAAGAATTGGAAAACCATGGTTAATGCAATGTGTCAATCAGGATGATGGTTTGGGATTTTACAAAAAACATGAGAATTTATGTGGTTATCTGCCCTTAGATTTGGAATGGGACCACAGAAATTTTTTAAAAATTATTAAACATAGCATGAGTCTTGGAATCACATTCACCATAAGGAAAAATCATTTTGGTTCAGTATTTTCTCAGAGCCTATAAAAGATATAAAGTTCCAGGTGTCATTATGGCATTAATGCAGACTATTGGGGAGGGGGTTATATCAGACACCATTTGCACTGAGATGCTCTTGTGCAAATTATAATACTAATACTAATACTAATACTAATTCTATTTATTTATTTATTGGACATATCCAACCAATCTTCCTCCTCCTATTTTTCTCCACAACAACCCCATGAAAAGGGTTGGGCTGAGAGAGAGTGACTGGCCCAAAGTCACCCAGCTGGTGTTCATGGCCAAGGCAGGATTTGAATTCCTGGTCTCTCATTTTGTAGCCTGGTGCCTTAACCACTAGACCAAATTCTAAAGTACTGATGGACCATCCCACACCGGAATGGGACAACTCACCGCAGTCAGCTCAGTACAACCAACTCGCCACGGCTAACTCACCATGGTGAGACAACTCACAATTCAATTTAATTATTTAAAATAATTATTAAAAATAATTTTAATTTTTGACATTCACATTTCATTTTGTCCCTCCTTTGGCATCCTTTCTTTAATAATTCTATTCCACTATTTGTTTGATATTAGGGTAACTCTTGTCCTGTGGTGAGTTGTCCCGCAACAAGTTGGCCATGGTGCGTTGGCTGCGGTGAGTTGTCATAGACCCATCCCACACAGCATCAGTTTCTTTGCCATAGCATCTTCTTTCCTGTTCCAAAAGTTGAATTTCTCATCCTTAATCTGTTTATAAGAAAACAGAGATTAACTCCCAGGGTCTGTGTAGCTTGAGGATAACCTTCTGAATGGTTTAGCTGACAGGTCATTTTATTCCTTCAGTTCCCATAAACTTGGGGAAGTTAACATTTTTTGTCTTTTCTTTTCTCTTTGCTCTGGTAGAGTGGCTAAGACGTCTGCTTGGATTTTGGATCCCCAGTTCTCTGCACCATGCCCCTAGTTGGTTTTTTGCTCTGGGCCATCCTTCTCATTGTGGGCTGGTGGCCCTCATACTCCAAGGATTACCTCTTTGCTACTCCAAGGGTGCAGCTCACTTTCAAAGGTAAGGACACCGTTTCTGAATTAAAACAGCATTAACAGTGTGATGGTAAACTTGTTTTGGGTTTTACTTTCTGGCAATCGGTGGTTTATCAAAAGTTCTCTATCTGGAACATAGGTTGGAGACAGAGCAAGATCCAGACTTGAAAGTTTCAATGGCTAGTTTATCCAAATGATTACTCTGTTTCCAAGGAAGCTGCTTGAAGCAAATCCTTTCCTTAGGACTCTAGCCATGATTATAAACAATGCTTTTCTAGAACAGGTTCCGAGAAGCCCCTGGGCTAGCAGCCTGCATCAATCAAGCACATGGCACATTGCACTTCAGTGCCTCTCTCCATCTGGAGAGAACTAGCCTTGCAGCTTGTGGCTTTTCCTTAGATCTTTGAAAGAGTCAAGCACCATGGCTGGCAGTGCAGGCAGCAGATTGACAGGCTCAGTGAACCCAAGCTGCTGAATGCACTGAAGAGTTGGCAGCCACTCATACACTGAAATCCCTAGGAAGGGACTGTGCTACGATGAATGGGCCCTCTGCCTGTTGCTGAGAAGGAGACAGGTGTTGGGACGCACTGTCTGTAAATGTTCAGGGTTAGCTGGTGTGAAGCAATGATTGCCTGTGAAGGATGCTGAGCTGAGTTGACAAATGGAGCTCCAAGGGTAGGAAGCTGACATGGTAGCCTCAGCATGTGACTACCCACTAGGAACAGATGGTTTTACCTTATGTGTCATTTCCTCTTAACTTCCTTTCCTTTTCCAGGCCGCAGGGAGGCAGACTAATGCACTTATTATGACTGATGTATATTTAGACTGCCCCTTCTGGGTTCGCCAGAAGGGGATCATGAAGAACCTGCCTTTCAATATTCCCATTAAATATTCCCATAACGTATATTATGTTGAGCATGAGAGCAACAGGTGTGTTGTACAGTTCCTTAGGGGAAACCTTTAGGGGAACAGCCTCTGATGTTTTATGGCAATCAATAGGTTAACCATCAACTCTGACCCTAAAACTATAAGGGGGTAGGAAGTTGATTTTGCACAATTGCCTAGCTTGCTTACCTGTGAACACTCTGAATTCTTGAAAGCCCAGTAGAAATGTTGATTGTTTCTGCTGCTCTTCTTTCTCTAAACAAACAACTTTTCAGAATCTGCGGTGGTAATGTATGAACATGGAAGATTTGTTCTATCTACATACCTCTTTAAATCAACTAGATAAAAAAAGAGCAAACATTGTAATTTTTTTCCACATTAAAAGAAGGGAAATTTGGCTGGGCCACCTTAACTCACACAGAGGTGAGTGAACTGTGAAAAGTTGACCCAGCTCATCTTCTATTGCATCCACTCATCCTAATTTCAGATCTAATTGTTTAAATAATAAATATCAACATGGTATGAATTAACTGCCATGCTAGTCTGTTGAGATGCTAGTGAGATTGAGAGGCCTAGGGTATAAAAATACTATTAGATGGATGCATTGCAACATTGGAGACACCTGTAGATAGTCTGAGATTCTGTTTCTGACTTCTCTGATTTCTGGTGTTTTTGACAGTGAATTTTGAATTTATCCAGATTTAATTCTCTCATATGGGTCTGGTGTCAAGCCCATACATTTCATGTGAATGTAGGCTGTTTCTGTGCTTGGAAATATGACTTGGGAAACTTATGTCATTTGTTACTTGCTCAAAGTTTCAAAACACACAGAAGGTACTAAGAGTATCTATGCTTGGCAAATTGAGTTACATGCCATAGTGGCCTATCCTAACCTACCATTTCCTACGTTTTGCAGACAAGGTGGTTCAGGGGGGGTTCTAACTTACCTCACTGCTGGTTCGCTTCCTCCCGCGCCGCGTGGCCACACCTCGGGGGCGCGCGCGCTTTGCGCAGTAAAAAAAATTTAAAAAATTTAAAAAATTAAAAAGGCAAAAACAAGATGGCAACGCATGCGCAGTGCTGGAAACTCGGCTTCTGCGCATGCACAGAAGAAAAATAAATAAAAAATAAATAAATAAAATTCAAAAAAAAAGATGGTGGCGCCCATGGACCGGCACCGACCGAACTGGATCGGTGACATCATCGTGATGTCACCAGCGGGTCGCTACCAGTTCGGGCGAACCGGTCTGAACCGGTAGCAACCCACCTCTGAGGTGGTTCCCCACACCTGCATTTATTTTTCGGATGCTGATTATATTTCCGTAGGAGAACTGATGGACTAGCAGCCTTCCCCAAATATACAAGAAATCTAGGCTAAGAATGGCAATCAAGGATGTATGGCTTACAGAGCTGTGTCTTCCAAAAGTGGGGAAAGGGTGGGCAGAGAAGTACAAGAGGTCCATCCGAGAGGTCTATGTCTCCAGTATCTGCTGCCCAAAGTTATTGCTTATGCTGAGTAAAGATAGAACAGCTCTTGTCTTATTTTAAATTATTATTATAACTCTGCTTTGCCCAGAGCTGTGTTCTCTGTGTGTTCATCTCTTTTACAAAGAAGGATTTAGTTCTGGAGAGCAATCTGACCTTTTCTTTGCAGCATGAAAGGAAGAACAAGGGTAGATGGAAACATGATCCATTCTGCCTTTAAGTTTTGTGTGTGTGTGTGTGTGTGTGTGTGTGTGTGTGTGTGTGTGTGTGTGTGTTTAATTGAAATCCTCCTTTTGGCTTGTTAAAGATTTCTGCACCCCGTGGAAGGGAGAAGTTCAAACTGGGAACTTTGAAAAATAGTGTCTTTGAGGTCTTTTATAAAGGGGTTGGTTTCCTGTTGTTAATCTACATTTTTTTTTAAAGTGGAAAAGCATTACCTTTGCCAGGGAATTGAGGTTTTTTTTCACTGGATCACCTGGCCCAGGGTTTTGCAGCTTTGATAAAAACTGCAAGAATAAATCATAAGACTTGGCAATAGAGCTGAAGGCTGTTGGGAAAGAATGGCCAAGACATCTGAAGGGATGGAAGAACTTGGGTAGCAGAGGTTGAGTAAGAGACGGAGAGAGATGTGAAGTTGCAGGAAATGAGAAAAGAAGCTGGGCTGATTGTTAAAAGCATACAGTTTAGATAAGCTGGTACTCTGGAGAACAATCTAAAAACAACTCAAAGGCACTAAGCCAAGGATTAGGAGAACAACATGAATGAAATAAGAGCTCGGGAGAGGGAAGAGGTGTTTTTTTATGGGATTATTGAGAAACATCTAGGAGGAAGAGTGGCCTCTTCTACAAGAGATGGTGAAAGTAGATGGTGAATTGGGGAGACTTGGAGGTGCATTCTTCCTGGGAAAGATCTGATCTAATACATCCAAGACCATTAATTTTATTTCCATAGCTCTATGTGTGTAACTGGAACAGAGGGGCAATAATGATGCAGAAAGAACTGTGGAATGAGAGCCAATGGGGAGAATGGGAATATTTATGATTAGTAATATGGCTCGTTCAATGTTCTTCTTTGCTGACTATTCTTCCAGCGATTCCTGCGTTTGCTCAAGATGCCATTCTCAGTTGCATGATATTGCTGCGTTACTGGCACCATACACTATATGGTCAGCCACACAAGCCTTAATGCAATTATTCCTTAGCATGCCTGCATGCCCAGGGACAGTGGGATTAGAGCTGAAAGATAAGCATTATCATGCAAAGTATGTAGCAGAAAACATGCTTTGGACATGCTCTCACAGATCCATTGGAAGCTTTTTTCTGAATCATCTCTAATTTCTCAAAGCCAGAGCTAATTTACACCACAGCTTTGTAGTATGACAGGTGCTTTTTAATAAGTCCATTCTAAATCTGCCCACTAAGGCAGGCTAATGGTCTCATGGCTCATCTAAGTGTAGATTAGCCTTTACCACTAAATCAAAAATGATTCCAAGGCATAAAGAGATAATCCCTAAGTGAGTAGGCAGAGATTTCTGTGTCTGCTTCCTCCATTTTTTAGCAATATTTTCCCTCAACAATGTGCTCCTATTTTCACTCCCTTTTTCTCCCTTTTTATGGATGCTGCTATTATCAGTGGTCACTGTGACTGTATTTATTTCAAACAACAGACCAAGAAAAACTAATCTGTTAGTAAGGCTTTATTGATTCATGGCGTTGTCACCTACTATACGTCTTCATTCTTCTTCTTCTTTTTCACAATTCACAAGTACAAATTCAACATGGGGTTCATGGTCCCTTTTGCAAAACAGTTCCATGGGTGACTATGCAATGAGAGATACATGGTGAAAAGTGTGTCATGACATTGCAACCCAAACTCTACTCTTTTGTGAAACCCTGCACTGCAACACTGAAAGGCCCTCTAGGCAATCCTGTTTGGTTCTATCTCTGATCAATTTCCAAAGATAGCTGGGGTGCCTTTTCTGTGGTGTACATTATAAAAAAACAATTCTAAATTTAAGAAATACACAATCTGTTGGTACCGCGTAATGTTTTGAAATGAGTAGTTATGTTAAAGCAGGGGTGTCAAACTCAAGGCCCGCAGGCCGGATCCAGCCCATGGGGTGCTTAGATCTGGCCCACAGGGACGTCCTGGAAATAGCAAAGGACCAGCCCGTGGTGCTCGAGCTGACCATGCCCCCCCTGGCCATGCCCCCCCCCCCCACCCCCCGAGGTCAAACACAACCCTGATGCGGTCCTCAATGCAATCAAGTTTGACACCCCTGTGTTAAAGGAATTTTGAACGCATTTAATTGGTTTGAATTAGGCTTTGGCAAGGTCTATATTTGATCTGGGCATTTGGGGATAAGAAAACTTTGGTATCAAGGAGAATATATAATCCAATTCTAATTTTAATGCAACTAGCCTAATTAAAATTTTATATACACTTTTCAATTGTCCGATTGCTGGAAAGACCAGTAAACTGATTTTGGAGATCAGAAATGAACGGCACCTTCTAGTACTACCCTACTCATCCTCAAAAAGCTCTTAGGAGGAAATTTTCTGCCCTATTTTCAAAGGACCCTTTTTTGTAAGGTCACTCCAATACTCCTATTGTCTGAGCTAGACTGATTTAGCTTAATGCAGACTGATCTCAGCAGTTAATAGCCTATTTTGCCAAGGAAGGACCATCTCTTCAGCTCTGCCAATGCTTATCATGCAGTCTAATAATTTCTATGCTTCCATTTCCCAGCACTGCTGTAACAGCAGAGTGGTTAAAGATCTTTGTTTAACCAAGCTCTCTTTTTTCCTGAGTCAATCATTTGTGCATCCGTATCTTTCTCCCTTTTATCAATGTGGCAAATGAAAAGAATTGGAGGAAGGGAGGAGGTCAGTGAGAAAGTGGGAAACATGGGGAGGAAGAGTTAATCATTATGGGTGCTTGACATGGTCCAGGCCACCAGCATTGCCAGTAATACTGCAGTCAGGCCTTTAGAGATAGATGAGAGAATCATTGTAGAGAAAACCACCCACTTCCCTGGGTTTTGTTTTTTTTCTTGGCAGGTTAATCAGCAAAAAAAAAAGCATAATTCAGTACCAGCAGGAAGTGGGAAAGTTATAACAAGGATCGGGTTGCAAGCAGTGTTGTGATAAGCATTGTTATGAATGTGTAGCCCTAGAGTAAATTCATGGTTTGGAATAACAATAGTGGATATGGCAATAGAGTGAGGCTTATAGCTGCCGTTTTAGTAAGTAAAGTCTTTCTCCAGCTGATTTTGACTTTATGGACACATCCATGTCACTTTCATAGCCGTAGTGTGGAAGTAGTTTGCCATTGCCTACTGTCGAGACCTTTTTCAATTCTCAGTTTAGCGAATGGAATGGAATGGAATGGAATGGAATGGAATGGAATGGAATGGAATGGAATGGAATAGAATAGAATAGAATAGAATAGAATAGAATAGAATAGAATAGAATAGAATAGAATAGAACAAGCAGGAGAATGGAGGAGAGTAGAGGAGAATAGAGTAGAGTAGAGTAGAGTAGAGTAGAGGAGAGTAGAGTAT
>QLTV01002693.1:3929225-3942128 GCA_003457575.1 Thermophis baileyi
GCGCAGCTGCATTTTGGACCAGTTGTAGTCTCCGGACACTCTTCAAGGGTAGCCCCATGTAGAGCACATTGCAATAGTCAAGCCGTGAGGTGATAAGGGCATGAGTGACCATGAGCAGAGCCTCCTGATCTAAATAGGGCCGCAATTGGTGCACAAGACATACCTGTGCAAAGGTCCCCCTGGCCGCTGCTGTCAGGTGTTGATCTAATCTCAGCTGTGAGTCCAGGAAGACACCCAAATTGCGAACCCGTTCTGAGGGGATTAAGTTTTCTCCCCCCAGAACCACGGAAGGACGATCAATCTGTCCTTCGGAGGTAATATCCACATCCACTCGGTCTTATCTGGGTTTAGCTTGAGTCTGTTAACACAAGGTGATCACATGACCCTGGGACACTGCAACTGTCATAAATGTGAGTCAGTTGCCAAGTATCTAAATTTTGTTCATGCGATCATGGGGATGATGCAATGGTATGTGAAAAATGTGTGGAAAATGTGTCATAGGTCACTTTTTTCAGTGCCATTGTAACTTTGAACGGTCACTAAACGAACTGTTGTAAGTCAAGGACTACCTGTATGTCATAAATAAATGGATCATGAACTAAATTCCTTCTTTCTTTCCTCTTTTCCGTCCTCCCTTCCTTCCTTCCTCCCTCCTCATATGTTTCACAAGCTTATATTTGCACTATAGTTGAGGATCTGCAGAGAAAAAATGATGGGAAAAAGTCAGTGGGAGAACTAGCAGTAAATGTATGTTATAAGGAGTCATAATTTTTTTTTAAAAAAACACACATTTTCTGGCACAAAAATAAGAAATCCCTGGTAATTGCTATAAAAATGGCTGTTATCTACCAGTCAAAATCCACCAGAAAACTCAGTGGACACATACTGTTAAGTTAAAACACACACAATCTTTTTGTTCTGAATTGGAAAACCTCAGTGCATGACATACCTCCTTAAAAATGAAAATTTTAGATCTTTGGAATTTTAAAAATAGCTATATGAAAAGGCAAGAGCATGTAGTTTTGGTATAAAAAGTATCTCCAGAAGGTCATGGGTCTTTTCTTGTGCAGGCACATTTATTCTTAACTTGACCTTGTGCAGGCACATTTATTCTTAACTTGACCTTCTTCTCATTAATCACATTGGCTCAGTGTGTTCTGCTTCTCAGAGTCATTATTTGTCACCCTACAAGCTCTCTGCCAAAGTGAGCTGGGGCTAATCATCCTATTCTAAGGTTCTAGAATAGTCGCTTAAGAAAGGAAAAAGTCAAAATTTCATTATTTGCCAATCCTGAAATTATCCATTCTCCCAAATCTTCACTTAAACACAAACTCTATTAAGTCGAGTTTGTCCTTTTTATCTACTAAACGTGTGCTCCTATTTATTGAATTCTTGAGATGGGGAGGGAGAGATAAATTCTAGAAAGTCAGAGGGTGCAAGATTACCCTAGCAAAAATAATGTCATCGTATGCGAAAGGTTTATGATTGGAAGTGATGTTTTGAATCTATGATTACCTTAGACCTGGCTACTGCTTCAGTACAAGGTAAGAGTTTCTTGAAGAGCTGCAAATCATACTTTGGGATTCCTACCATGCTCTAGACAACCTTCTTCAGTCTGGCCCAGATCTTAGGTCTGCACAGAATTATAGAACATCAGGTTGGGGGAACCTGATGTAGCTGTTATGCTTCATTTTCTCTTTTTGCCCCCCACTTGTTAAATTTTCAGAAATAATTAGAACATAAAATAATAGGAAAAGACCTTGAAGTCTTCTGGTCCAATCCATTGCTTGAGCAGGAGACCCTATACCAGGGGTGTCAAACTCAAGGCCTAGATCTGATCCGCAGGGCCACCCTGGAAACAGCGAAGGACCAGCCTGCGGTGCCTCCCAGGCGCCGTTTTCAGCCGTGCACGGCCTCCTGCAGCCCTCTGCCAGTGAAAATAGCAATAGCAATAGCACTTAGACTTATATACCACTTCATAGTGCTTTACAGCCCTCTCTAAGCGGTTTACTGAGTTAGCATATTGCCCCCAACAATCTGGGTCCTCATTTTACCCACCTCAGAAGGATGGAAGGCTGAGTCAACCTTGAGCCGGTGAGATTTGAACCGCCGAACTGCAGCTAGCAGTCAGCTGAAGTAGCCTGCAGTGCTGCACTCTAACCACTGCACCACCTCGGCTGCACGCGGCCCCCACAAGCTCCATTTTTGGCCGCAATGGCCTCCTACAACTCTCCGCCAGCAAAAATGCACACGAGCCTCCTAAGTTCTATTTTTGCTGGCAGAGGTTTGCAGGAGGCCATCGCAGCCGAAAACGGAGCTCGGGAGCCCGTTTTAACTAGCAGAGTGCTCGGGCCACCATAGGCGCCCCCGACACAAGTGACGTCAAGCTGCCCCCCCCGCCCCCCCGAGGTCAAACACAACCTTGATGCGGCCCTCAATGAAATCGAGTTTGACACCCCTGCCCTATACCATTCCCAACAAATGGCTGTCCAGTCTCTTCTTGAAAAATGTCCTCCTAAGGAATACGGCCTTGAATGAATGCTTGACATTACATTTTTCCTGTCTTTTGTAACATCACTTTGCTAATCTTTCCATTTTGTTGCTAATTATTCTGTGTACATTCCCCTGGATAAAATTCATAGGACCAAGCAGACTTTCTATATATGTCTTTCTTCTTCATGGGAAATAGTTGGCTTTAAGACATTTGGGAGACAGGCAAGAATTACGAATTTTATCTTTAAAAAGTCAGAGCATGCTACATTTTACAAGTTGTTTATTTTTCTTTAGAAATAATGTATCATTCTGCATAACACTGTGTATATTTGTAAAACAACACACACTGTGCACTTGTAACATAGATGAAGGAACTGTTTCTGGCAGGCAGCCTTGACAAAGCTGCTAACCATTCTTAAGTGTGTGTGTGTGTGTGTATCTCCCATGCATGGAAACAACTATAGTTATAAAAATAACTTGATTTTCCCTTCATGATCTTTGGTTTTGTGATAAATAGAATATATCTGAAATAAAAATAAGATATTCTATCTCAAAACAATGTACTTACTGTAAATATTGTATATTGTACAAACATAACTATTGTAAATACTACAGTATAATATTTTTGATACAAGTATAGGATAGGGGTAGGGGTAGGGGTAGGGGTAGGGGTAGGGTAGAGTAGAGTAGAGTAGAGTAGAGTAGAGTAGAGTAGAGTAGAGTAGAGTAGAGTAGAGTAGAGTAAAATAGAATGGAATAGAATAGAATAGAATAGAATAGAATAGAATAGAATAGAATAGAATAGAATAGAATAGAATAGAATAGAATAGAATAGAATAGAATAGAATAGTAGCCTTCCCCTGCCATGGCCACCAAGCCATGCCCATCAAGCCACATCACGCCCACCAAGCCACGCCCACAGAACCGGTAGTAAAAAAAATTGGATTTCACCACTGACCAAGTGTAATTAGATACACAAGGAATTTGTCTCCAGTGCAGAAGCTCTCAGTGTACATGCAAAGTAAAAGAATCATGTTTATCATCATCATCATCATCATCATCATCATCATCATATCAATAAGAGGGGGAGTAAAGAAGATAATAAGAAGGATAATAATAATAATACAGCCATACCACCTAGGTAAATATACATAGACATTAGATAGTACTGTAAGAATTAGATGTTCAGCAGAGTGATGGCAGGGCACATACATTGCTGTATTAAAATAAATATTTTTTTTTTGAAAGTAAGAAAACAAACTGATCAAAATACCGCCTAGACTTAGGCATACTGTACATCCATTAACTCAAAGACTTAAGATTGAATTGTAGCCTTCTGTTTTATCACTTGAAAACTTGAACTACCTCCTTGTTCTTTTTCCAAATGACAAATAGGAAAGAAGTTAAGGCCCCTATCTTTTCCTATAGAAACCATTACTTGAAATTACAGCTCCAACTTGATAGCAGCTTTCTTCAACCTGTTGCCCTCCAACTATATGAGGACTTCTATTCTCAGAATCCCCAGGCAGCTGGTTGAAAATTCTGAGTCAGAGTCTTCGTACATCTGAAGAATGCCAAGTAAGTTATGAGACAATCCAAACATCTGGAAGGTGCTAAGAATGCTGAGAGGTGCAGTCTCAAGACATCTGGTTGGAGAAGTCATAGAAAGGCTGGTTTAGTTATCTATTCTGTCCATACATTGTTTTTCTCTAGTTCAGTAGCAGTATTATTTGATGCATGTTTATAACTAAGTGCAGTACAAATCATTTTTCCCTGCAACAAGAAGGCTGAGTTCAGAGAAATTAGTGGCCCAAAATCACCAGGGAGTTTCCATGGCTTGGGAAGGGCTAGAACCTGGCCCTCTCCATTCCAGGTCCACCACTTTAATCACTAGTCCAGATTATTTTAATCAACAAATTGTGTGTGTTGAATTAATTTCCATACTTATTATTAATTCTCTTATTTTACATTCTGTTCCTTATCTGAGATTTGAGAATAGAGTAGCAACTGGATAAAATTATTAAGATTTTTTTTTTTAAAAAAATAACCATATCTATTTTGTGGCATACACTCCAACAGGACCCTTAATCCTTCCTGTTTGCAGTATATGCTGAACTGCTGATCCTGGTAACTTCATGCAGAGAAATGTTAACCAACCGGTTTTGTACTATGCTTCTATCCCTGCTCTTTCAGCTACTGAATGTAGAAATTCCTGCTCTGCCCTTCTGAATTAGTCTCTATTCATGAGGAACAGCTGGTGTATATCTTGTACCAGTTCTTCCAGTCTGTAAAGGCAGCTTTCAAAAGTTGACAGCCAAAAATTTTGAAAAATATTTGTTTTATTTGAACATTTTCTTTGTTTAAACTTAAGACCTGAAAGCCACAATATGCATCTCAAGATGCCAAAAAGGAACAGACTTGTTAATCTGAATCATAGGTTGTTCTCCATGATAAGCTAACAGGGGTTACTGCATACACTCATTCTCTGCAGGACTTATCAAAATGTATGTACATATATGGTAGTACGTGGCATTATCCCATGCATAGAAAGCAGAACCTAAGTTCAGTGGTGAAATCCAATTTTTTTTACTACAGGTTCTGGGGGCGTGGCTTGGTGGGTGTGGCTTGGTGGGCGTGGCATGGGAAGCATACTGCAAAATCCCCATTCCCTCCCCACTCCTGGGGGAAGGATATTGCAAAATCCCCATTCCCTCCCCACTGCTGGGGGAAGGATATTGCAAAATCCCCATTCCCTCCCCACTCCTGGGGGAAGGATATTGCAAAATCCCCATTCCCTTCCCACTCCTGGGGAAAGGATACTGCAAAATCTCCATTCCCACCCCACTCTGGGGCCAGCCAGAGCTGGTATTTGCCGGTTCTCCGAACTACTCAAAATTTCCGCTACCGGTTCTCCAGAACCTGTCAGAACCTGCTGGATTTCACCCCTGCCTCAGTTCCTTTATTTAGAGTGCAGCTTGAGACATAAATTTAAAAGATACCCTCCATGAGTAATTCCATATTTGTAATTCCATATAGAGCAAAAATAAGCCTAAAACTGAGTACAGATAGTCCTCAACTTATGACCACAATTGAACCCAACATTTTCATTGCTAAGAAAGGCAGTTGAGTTTTGCCCCATTTTATGACCTTTCTTGCCACAGTTGTTAAGCGAATCACTGCAGTTGTTAAGTGAATCGTGAAGTAGTTAAGCAAATCTGGGTTCCCCCATTGACTTTCCTTGTCGGAAACTGGCTGGGAAGGTTACAAATGGTGATCACATGACTCCTGGACAGTGCAACTGTCATAAATACATGCCAATACCCGAATTTTGATCACATGACCATGGGGATGCTGCAACAGTCATAAGTGTGAAAAACGGCCATAAATTACTTTTTTGGTGCTGTTGTAACTTTGAATGGTCACTAAACAAATGGTTGTAAGTGGAGGATTTCCTGTATGTGAACTTGTCATAGCTCTAGAATCCAGAAGAACTATTTTCACATAAATAGTAGAATTTAGACCTGTGTGGAATGAGGGCTGATCTAATTCAGGTAATTGATTCAGTTCATTAGAAAACTAAATCAAACCATTGAATTTAGTTGATATGGAAAAAGAAATGGATTGGCACATACATGAAAGCTCATCTCTATAAATTTGGATACATTTGATGTTGATGCTTTGCTTAGTTAGATTATTTGATTTGGATATTTTATTGATTCCCTTTGAATCCTAGATCTTCAAGTATGTGTAGTCTCAATAGTATGCTTATATAATCTGCAGAACTGAAGACAACTGAACAATATAGAAAAAAATTATTACTTCAGCCTACCAATGGCCTCTCCTTTGCATGTATCAATATAACGGAAAAGCCCATTTAGCTCAACTTCAAAAACCAATTGTCTTTCTATTTTGATTCCACTGTGCCTCTCCATTTCAGTGTTTTGATTCCATTGTGATTTGATTCCGCTGTGACTCCTCACACTTTTTTTTTTATTGGAATGGGACATAAACAATTTGGGAACAACACTCAGTATAGACCACCCGATGGCCATGTGAAGGCAGTGTATAATTCAGGAATATGGCTGTCAGAATGTCTTCAACAAATTTAACTATTGTGCCTAAATCAGATGGAATACTCCAAAATTTAGATCTAAGATCATATTTGGCTTCGTTTAAATGGGTCAACTGGTGTCCATCCCTCTCCATTCACTGTCCTTTCTTTCACCCTTGCTTGTCTACCTTGATTCATCCAGTAGACTACCTGGGCATCTTGCCTTGCCTTGCCAACACACAATTAAAGGAATCAGTGCTGTGCAAGGAACTACTGAAATGAATTAGGTTAAAAAAAAAAGAGAGGCTCTGACCCATTCTTGCAAGCCACGCATGACCAGATTATATATGTATGTATGTATGTATGTGGGGTTGTGTGTGAAAGAGGGAAAGACAAAGGTAAAGACAGAAAGTGTGTATTTCACTAGAGGCAAGATAAATGATGGAATCAACAAAAAGCTAGTGTAGCTAGCTAGGCTGGTGTGAAGGTTAATAGAGATAGATGATAGACAGATGATAGATAGATAGATAGATGATAGATAGATAGATAGATAGATAGATAGATAGATAGATAGATAGATAGATAGATAGATAGATAGATAGATAGATAGATAGATAGACAGACGACAGACAGACGATAGGTACAGATGATAGATAGATGATAGAGAAGCCCTTTTCTAATGCTTTGATTTTTTGCTCTCCATATACATGGAGAGTGGATAAATTGTATCTCCAGCACCAATTGGTGGCTTCAGAACACAAAGAAAGGCACTTCAGAAGTTCAATTCTCAAATTCTTCCCAGCACAGAGAGTTCAGTGTCAAAAAGGTTTAACTCTGTTCTTCTTTTCCACATGTTAATTGAATGCTAGCATGAGAAGAGACTAGTGCTGGATCTGAGCTGGGAAAATGAGGTTTAGATCCATAATCGCTCCTGAACTTCCCTGAGTGGGTAACCAAGAAAATTATTGAACCTAACCCATTTCACAGGATTGTGCTTGATACCATGCAAGGCATTCCAAGATTCTGCGAGGAGAGGAGAGGTACAAATGTAGCAAACCAGAGCATTAATAATGTTCTGACTTCCTAGACTTTAATAGAACATTATTTAAAATAGCATTTGAATTAGGTCTTTTTTTAATTGTCTTTTTATTGCCCATTTTGGTATACTCTGGGGACATTTGATTAACCTGGCTTTTTGTCAGATTCAGAGGAAACTGCCTTGAAGATAGGAACTAGTGAAAAACAAAAGCCATCCCAGATCAGAAGGAGCCCCCATGGGACTGAAGTGGATGACATGTTTATCTGGAAGCCAGTTCCTTTGGCTTTTAAGGGTCGAGAGGAAATTTGGGAGGGGAAAGAAGCTGGTGGAAAATACTGGGAATGTCTGAGTGATTTATTGAAGGCAATTAGCCATGGAGAGTTTGTTTTCTCTAGGCAAAATAATAGTGTAGGCCCAGCAAGGATTTCCGTCCTGAAGACACCAAAAGACTCCGTATGGAAAATGAAAGGCCTTGACATAGAGATTAGGATTTTAAGGCCAAATTTCTTTCAAATATTGATGTTCCTCTGGTTTACTTTACATTTTACAATCTTGCTTTGATCCTTTCCCCGAACACTGAGAAAGCAGATTGCCAGAGCATTCTTTTTTGGAGTTAGCCAGGGAATGAGGGCAAACTGTTCATGTGAATCCATTTCACCCTGTATTGTCATAAGACAGTAATGGCTAACCTTTTCCGGACAGAGTGCCCAAAGCGTGCGCCCGAACCCGCAAAATGCAATGCATGCTCGTCCCGCACATGCGTGTGTGACCCCCCCGCATGCACCCCACCCCACCCACACACACATACGCACGTGAACCCCGCATGCACCCCGCACCCTGTGCATGCGTGCATGACCCCCCTGCATACGCCCCACCCCCACATATGCATGCACAACCCCCCCGCATGCTCCCCATCCCCCGCGCATGCGTGCGTGACCCCCGCACGTGCCCCGTCCCCCCTGCGCATGCGTGGCAGAGACCTGACCAGCTGGCGTGCGCATGCATGGCAGAGCTGAACTGGGGCGACGGCTCGCATGCCCACAGAGAGGGCGCTGCGTGCCACCTGTGGCACACATGCCATAGGTTCACCATCATGGTCATAAGAGATTTTGATTTCATTTGTCTCTTGTGTTTTAACATTAACATCATAAACTATTCCTCTGTGCTATAAACAAAGCACAGAGTATTGATTAGGGTAAAGAACTTCATATTTGAATTTAAGATAGTATCCTTGTGTCACTGTTAATGGTTTTGCTAGCCCTTGTGGTAGGTTCTATTCCTTAACTTAGTGCTTCTTTCAAGGGCATAATTAATATCATCTCCCATTTTATAGTTGAGGAATTGAAGCTTTTTACTGGTGTCTAATGTTACATTTTTCAGACCCATCTTGGTTTCCTCTGCTGAACTCTTACTCTCAAAAATATTGAACAGCATGCATTTGCTGGACCCTTTACCACACAAATAAGTCCCAGGATAGTTCCCTTCAGTGGAACAATTAGCAAATGATTAAATTCATCTCATGAGCCAGTGTTTCACTTGGTTTTTGATATCTTAGTTCTAGCTAGACTCAGTTCTGACCCTGCCTATCATTTGGAGGACATCAATCAACTAAGCGCTGCCTGTGAGATTTTAAAAGCCGTACATTTGCCTAAAGATGATGCTTTCTGGTCATTCGGGCATTGTGCTACTTGTTTGTGGAACATGTGGCTAAGCCTTTGCTTTACTGAAGGTGTATTGGTTTTGATTTGTTTGGCCCATTTTGTCTCAGCTTCTGATTGTGTATTTGCATTACATATTTCCTCCTTTGGGGTTGTGGGATCAGGCCTATTCTTTCATTTCTGACGAAAAGTGCTAAAATGATAGACAGTTGTTTATCCTTATTCAGGCGACTGCCACAGTGTGTGCAGAAAAAAAAAATTGATGGAGGCTATGTCTGCACAAGACTGTAAAGTAGCCAGGATTAGCATCCCCCTCTTCCTCCCCACCCAGAAGAAATCATCAGAAGAAATTAGCAAGGTGTCCATGGTGAATAAGTAAATATGCGCATAATCAGCTCATATTTTTAAAGGAAAAAAAAGGCTCTGATAATGAGGGAGATGGAGTATGACAATGACCAGCATAAAATAAATTTATTCAAATAATAATGGAGGAACAGTGTGAGGAGATTAAATGACTGTTTAATGAAGTACAAATCATGGCATAAGGATGCCAAAAAACACCATTCTAAACTCAGCACTTTGGACAATGAAACGTGGGTTTTAATATTATGAAGAACAAATCATGTAAAAGAAAAATAGCATTGGCATTATATAGTAGCAACCATTTTTTCTTTACTCATTCTCAGAATGAGTGAATTCATCTATTTCTTTCTCAATCCTCAACTGAGGATTGAATCATCCCAATAGTAAAATAGGCCCAAACAACTGGAGATTGCAAGTCATGATTTCTACTGGCAGCAACTGCCACAATTTATCTATTTCAATTTATTAATCAATTAGTGTTTTTTTTCTATGTAAGCCATCAAGACTAATTTTTGTGCTCTCTGTCTCTCTGTCTCTCTCTCTCTCTCTCTCTCCCCCCCCCTTTTCTTTGGCAAAAGAGAATGAGACCAATTTGCTTTATTCCATAGGTCTGTCATTTTCCTACCTTTTATCAGTTTTATTGTAATGTCTTTGTTTGATTGTTGTGAACCACCCAGTCACTGGGAGTCAGATAGCATACCAATTTAATACATTTTATTATGACTGAATTTGGCATTTTTATCTACCTATCAAGTTTTTCCCAAGCACCTGAGATAGGCACCTGGGATAGGCAAATGTTGTTGATGGTGCTAAATATATTGTTGCAGGATATAAGCTGTCCAAGTAAAGCTGCCTTTTGCAATTGACGGAGGGTGATTTTGTCAATGCTGATGGCGTTCGAGTGGTGCTCCAGATATTTTGGGATTGCACCCAAGGTGTCTATCACTATTGGTACCATCTTTGCATTCTTTTGCACAGTCATTCTGACTCTATTTGCAAGTCTTTATTTTTTGTGATTTTCTCCTGTGCTTTCTCTTCTATTATGCTGCCTCCAGGTGCTGCCACGTTCACTATACAGTCTTTCTTTTTTCTCATTCTTATCGAAAGTTGTTAAGTCTGGGGTGTTATGTGGCAGGTGCTTGTCTGTTTGAATTCTAAGTTCCAAAGCACTTTAGCTTCTTCATTTTCTACTTGTCTGTTTTGTGATCCCACCAGTTCTTGCTTTCAGGCAAATGGTTATTTCTTGCAGATATTCCAGTTCACCATTGTTGCTTCTTTGTCATGCCATTGTTTGTAGCCAGTCTGTGTGATCTTCTGCAGCTGCTTCACTCAATGACCACAATCCCATTTCTCCAAATTGTGGTTGTTAAACAACTACACAGGCCATTATGTAGAGCACTGGGGAGGGGGCCCAAGCCTCCCAGGAATGGTGGGATAGGAGAGGGCTCTGGCCTCTCCCCACACAGTGGAGGCCTGGGCCCTCTCCCGTCCTACCAGGGAGAATGATCATGAGAACAATGGCATTCACCAGTGCTTTCCGCTCTGGAGAGGAAAACAGTAGCAAATGCCTTTGTTCTGAAAAGCTCAGAACGTGTTTTCCTCTCAGCAGTTAGGATTGTGAATGGTCATCAAACGACCAGTCCAAAGTCAAGGACTAACTATATTTAATCTCTCTTTTTGTATTGTTATTGTAAATTGGCTTTTAATTGAGCTTATTGTTCACTGTCCAAAGCTACCTGTTTGAGATGAGCAGCCACACAAATTGAATAAAAAGATAAAATGGTGAGGGCCATTCAGAACCCTTCTAGGGTACCTCATTCAGAAGGGAGAAACTGATTATTAAGATGGCTGTGCTAATAATACACTGGATCTGTTAAAAAGTTACAGGTAACTTTAAGGTGTATGGACTTCAGCTCCCAGAATCCTCCAGCCAGAATGTTGGGGGATTCTGAGGGTAAAGTCTACATATCTTAAAGTTGTTGAAATTGAGAAACACTTTGTTAGAGCTTTATAAATGACACTGAATTTATGAATCTGAATTAGAGCTCATCTGGGCTCCTGACCTGAAAGCATTTAACTTTTTAGAATAGCTTCTTACATAAAGATTTCTCCTCTGTTGTTAGTATTCCTGAAGAGGAGTTTGAACTTGAATACTTAAAAAAAAAAAGCCTAAACTGAGTGAAAAACCTTCCCTACTCTTTTTCAAGCATGAGAGGCTTTGGTTCCTGCTGCGATTCCAAATCAGCCTCACTGACTTGATTGTTTCTGAATTTCCTGGAGGATGTTAGGTTATCACATATACCAAAATGCTTCTCTATTTGAGAAGTGCCTTGCATTAAAAACACTTGAGAGTAAAGAAACATTTCATCTCCAAGCTCACCCCCCCTCCAGTTTCCTACCACCTGTGAATTTGTTAAATAGGAAAGAGCTTGGCTCGGAGCTAGTAGGACTCTCATTACTTGTAATTAGCTTAATTACATCATAAATAGCCCATCAAGGGTAGGAACAGAGAAACAAATCAGCAATTCAGCTTTCTATAACACAACCCATATGGAACTTTGATCAAACCAATAACAACAAATGAGGATAACGGAGAAAGGGGGAAACCCCTCAGTATGGGCCTTTCTCTCTAAAGTCCTATCTTTGCTTTATGCTGAAATTACCAGAGACTGGAGGTGCTGTTCTAGGGTCTGCGTCAAATGAAATGCAATGTCCCATAGTGAGCTATAGCAGCTTCTGTTCATTGTGTTCATTTTAACTGGGTGGGATCTGTTATCCCAGTCTGAAAAGCAAGGCAGTGTTTTAGGCCCAGTACTCTTCAACATCTTCATCAATGATTTGGATGAGGGGATAGATGGGGAACTCATCAAATTTGCACATGACACCAAGCTGGCAGGAATAGCCAACACTCCGGAAGATAGGCTTAAGATACAGAAGGATCTTGACAGATTTCAACATTGGGTGCTATCTAACAAAATGAAATTCAATGGTGAAAAAAGTAAGGTTCTACATTTAGGCAAGAAAAACAAAATGCACAGGTACAGTATATGTGGTACCTTGCTCAGTAGTGGTGACTGTGAGAGGGATCTTGGAGTCCTAGTGGACAATCACTTAAATATGAGCCAGCAGTGTGCTGCAGCTGTCAAAAAAGCCAACACAGTTCTAGGCTACATAAACAGAGGGGTAGAATCTAGATCACGTGAAGTGTTAATACCACTTGATAATGCCTTGGTAAGGCCACACTTGGAATACTGCATCCAATTTTGGTCGAAAAAAAAAAAAAAAGATGTTGAGACTCT
>QLTV01002693.1:3942394-3980203 GCA_003457575.1 Thermophis baileyi
TGAAGCTATTCTCCACAGCACCTGAGGGTAGGACTAGAAGCAATGGGTGGCAACTAATCAAGGAGAGAAGCAACTTAGAACTAAGGAGAAATTTCCTGACAGTTAGAACAATTAATCAGTGGAACAACTTGCCTCCAGAAGTTATAAATGCTCCAGCACTGGAAGTTTTTAAGAAGAGATTAGATAACCATTTGTCTGAAGTGGTGTAGGGTTTCCTGCCTAAGCAGGGGGTTGGACTAGAAGACCTCCAAGGTCCCTTCCAACTCTGTTATTCTATTCTATTCTATTCTATTAATAAGTGCAGGAAGGAGTTGTTCTATATATTTCCAGGTGTGTGCCAACCTGGAGCAAGGATGCCTTTTAAAATAATTTAAAAAAACAGATTATTTTGGCTACTTGCATTTTCTTTTCAATTTATTTGGCTATCTTTTTAGATCGCCTATTTTTAGAGCACTATTGCAAAATCCAATGTCTGTGGAGATTCTCAGTCATCCAGGTCATGGTTGTCCCAAATGTGCTTTCTTTCAAAAGGCAACTGGACTTTCTTGTTTTGCTTGAAGACGTTTCACTGAACTAAAGAAGCTTCTTGGATGAGAAGTGAAACGTCTTCAAGCAAAACGAGAAAGTCCAGTTGTCTTTTGAAAGAAAGCACCTTTGGGATATTACAAAGTCAATGTCGGATTACAGTTCCTACAATTCTGGATAACACATCTGGAATACCCTTGATTGGGGAAGGATGCATTTACACATTGTCCTTGATGAACAAATAATACAACCTGGCTTGTTTTTTGTTTTTGTTTTTGCTTTGCATTTTTTTTCTTTGTATTTGCTCTTGTTTAGGAGCCTATTCACACCAGAGCACAAGCATACTCATTCCTTTTATGGTGCTATTCCATATGAGAAATGATAGCAGGCATAGGTGCCTGCAGGTTACATAGATGGTGACTCTTTGAATGAGAAATAGAGAGGTCTAATTTAGACTGGAAGTTGCACTCAAAATATCTTTCTCCCCAGTTGCTCTTGGCTGCAGGTTCTGAGAGAGACAAGGATTGTAGGAAGAGAATAATGGGATTCTGGTCTTAGGATTCAGGTCCTCTACTGCACAAGTCTTAAGAGAATGAAAACCAATTGGGTAAAACTGGCAAGAAAAGCACAGACAGAAGGATTAGGGATATTTTCTTTATTTTTAGGGCTGCTTTTCTCAATTGTGTAATTTTATTTTTGTTCTGCACAATGCCTGTCATTTGCTAATTAAAAATAGTTATATCTTAGATGTAGATCTTGGCCTTCTATGATTTGCTTTATCTGTCTTATTTCTCAAGAACTCACTTTGCTGTTTATATGTTACTTTACAGTTGGATTGTTTATTCCAGAATTACCTGGACCTGGTAATTCTGATTAAGCCTGAGTCATTAGTCCAAAATCCAGGAGGAAAGAAGGAAAGAAGGGAGGGAGGGAAGAGGAAGGGGAAGGAAGGAAGGAAAGAAGGGATGGAGGAAAAGTCAGAAGGAGGGAGGGAGAGAGGGAGGCAGGAAGGAAAAGAAAGGAAGGAAGGAAGGAAGGAAGGAGAGGGAGGGAGGAGGGAAGGGAGGAAGGAGGGGGGGGGGAAGGAAGGAAGGAAGGAAGGAAGGAAGGAAGGAAGGAAGGAAGGAAGGAAGGAAAGAGAAAAAGAAAGAAAGAAAGAAAGAAAGAAAGAAAGAAAGAAAGAAAGAAAGAAAGAAAGAAAGAAAGCATTTTCCTACTCCAGAGTGGTTGCAGCTTAACCTGTCCTGTTGCCCAGGTGGAATGATTTCACCTGGGGAAACAGGTATAGCCAGACTTCCCAGAAAGCAGATAGAGGATGGTAAGATAGAAAGCTGAAAAAGGACCTTTCAGTTTTGTGTTACATGTTTGTGATAGATAAGGGCCATGCAGAGTTTTAAAAACACCAGCAACTGCAACTTACTGTGCCCCCCACAGCAGGTCTTTTAGTTTTGGTGTTTCCTCCCATACACTCATTGGGATTTCCCACAGATTTAAAGACAGCAGGCTCTGCAACCATGAACTATGAACTGACCTTTTGACAGCAAATGGCGATTATCAGTCTCTGGACAGCCTTTATTTATGGAAGACTCAAGGAAATGCTTTGGTTTCAGTTTGATCCACCACCAGCTCCTCTCCATTCTACTATAAATGTTTCTGCCATTCTGAATCCTCTATAGTACTTAACAGGGCTGTAATAATGACAAGTGAATTAAAAATATTTATTAGGCTGAAAGGGGAAGCAGAAGAAATAGAACTCTTTCCCCCAATATCAGATGGATTGTTTATCATCCAGAATGCACATGGAACCTTGTGCATCGGTATTGATGAATATAAATGTACAGAAGGGGGGATTTGCAGTCTCAGCCACAGATTCCTGTCAAGTAAGTTCCACAAAGAGAGATCTTGTCTGTGGAAGCATTTATCTGCATGTTATGCAAATAGGTGTATCCTTTCCGGCCTGTGAACTGACCTCTTGTTTCTCAAGGGTATGGCTCATGCATAGGCAATCTACACACATAGGTTATATGATGGTTAGACTTTGAATAGATGGGGGGTTAAGGAATGAGTCTGGGCAAAGCCTCAGTTTCCCCTTCTTGCATAGGCTCATTTCTATATACCCTGCATATCTGCACATGCTGAGCTGTGTATGTGTCTATTCTGCATGGTAAATCCTTACGCCTTTTCTGCACATTAAATAATGTATATATGCTATATTTAGCATCTGAAAACCCTTTAAACACAATGACTATTATTTTTGAAATGGAGACATAGAAATAATTCTAACATCTGGCAAAAGGGCAGTTCTTCATGGTCTTCAGACTTTACCATCCATGGCAGAAACAAAACATTAGCCATATCCTTTGCATATTTTTAAGAAACCAACTACACATATTACATTGCGTATAGCTGTTCCCTTAATAGATGCTTTTGTGTTTGTTGTAATTGTTCCAAATTGTACTGTACACTGCCAAGAGTTGTGAGAGATATGGGTGGCCTATACATGTAATAAGTAAATAAATTACCTTACAAATATTACATATTACATGGAGCAAAAACAAACAAACAAACAAACAAGGGCAGGATAAAGTTTACTCCTTAACTCCTGAAGTTGAAGTTGCTTTTTATATAAATGCATATGTAAATACATGTCTTCATAGCTCATTTGGAGCTCCCTTGTACTGTATATATTGTTCTGTAAATGTCTAAATTCTATAATGTGTACTGTGTTTCTTGTATGCCATCCACAATTTCTGAATTGGGAACGTTTACAAAAATTGTAAAAGGAATAAAAATAATCATCAAGTGAGCTATTAAGCAAACATGGACTACCACGTTACTCTTTCCACCACTGCAAACTAAGTTGAAAATTTAGCAAGCTGACCAAAGCAAATACCACTATGCTATTCTATACTTTATTGAACTATCTTCTATGAGCTTATTATCTTTTCCCTGTTAGTTACAGACAGCTTGGAACCTATTGGAGCAGTATTTCTCAACCTTGATAATTTTAAGTTGTATGGACATCAATTCCCAGATTGCTGGTGGGGAATTCTGAAGTTGAAGCCCACACATCTTAAAGTTGCCAAAGTTGAGAAACACTACATTAGAGTATGTGTGATTTTTTTTTTTAAAAAAAAATACTTGCTGTAAGTGAAGGACATTTGCCATTTATTTGTCCCTTTATCCAGTTTAAATAAATCATTTTGGAGCCTTAACAATTGCTTTTGGTGTTCCTCACTTTCAAATGTCACCATTGTTTATCCTTTCCTTGATGAGGAGAGACTGACTTTGGGGGAATCTATGCTGATTGTCTTTCAGCAATGCTTGTTCCTCTATGTGCCTACTTGTTTTTTCTTTGGTTGCTTGTTTATACCAATTTGCCTAGATTTGGCATTATGCTGACTGTCTTATAATTGGATCTCCTTTAGATCTGTTGTTAAAAGTTGGCATTACAATGGCTATCTCCCAGTCCTCTTGCACTAGGGTCAATTTTAGACACAATTTTGCTAGATCAGGCGGTACACAACTGAGTGCTTTGAGAACTTTTGGTGGATGCCTTCAAGACCTGGAGACTTCAGAAAGTGCAATTTTTCAAAATATCCTAGAATATCTTCCTCTTTCAGCTCAATATGCTTTAGTTGTCACAAAAACTCACTATAAGCTCAGCTACTCTCCTGTGTCTTCTGTAATAAATAAAGAGGCAAGAAAGTAATTTTGTTTCTCTGCAATTTCGATTTCCTCCCTGAGCATCCCTTTCACACTTTTGATGTCTTAACAGTCCAACTGTTCTCCTGTCCTCCCTTTTTTTTTGCTTCAAATATATTTAGAATTCTTTTTTCTTTCCTTAATGCTTTTTGAAATAATGCTCTTCAAACCCTCCTCCTCCTTTTTGCATTCTTTATTATCGCTTTACACTTTCTCCCAGAGTTTGTGTGCTCCTTTTTGTTCTTCTTGTTAGGACAGATTTTCCATTTCCTGAAGGAAGCTTTTTTAACCTTTACAGCTTCCTGAATGTTACTAGAGAGCTTGGTGGCCTCTTCCTGGAGTTAATTGAACCTTTATTACATGGTGGAATATATTCCAGTTGAACCTCATTGTAGTTTTAAATAAACTTATAGCACAGTGGCAGTGGTGAAATCCAATTTTTTTTACTACCAGTTCTGTGGGCATGGCTTGGTGGGCGTGGTGTGGCTTGGTGGGCGTGGCTTGGTGGGCGTGGCAGGGGAAGGATACCAGGGATGGGTTCTAACTGACCTCGCTGCTGGTTCGCTTCCTCCCACGCCGCGTGGCCACGCCACGTGGGCGCATGCGCAGTGGCAAAAATTCGCAAAAAATTCCCCCCAAAAAATGCCAAAAACAAGATGGCGGTGCATGCGCAGTGCCGGGGACTCAGCTTCTGTGCATGTGCAGAAGAAAAAAAAATAGTAAAAAATTCTTAAAATTTCCCCCCCCCCCAAAAAAATCCCCCCAAAAAAGATGGCAGCGTCCACGGACCGGCACTGACAGAACCGGATTCGTGACATCACCAGCGGTTCGCTACCAGTTCTATAGAACCGGTGCGAACCGGGAGGAACCCACCTCTGAAGGATACTGCAAAATCCCCATTCCCACCCCACTCCTGGGGGAAGGATATTGCAAAATCTGCATTCCCACCCCACTCTAGGGCCAGCCAGATGTGGTATTTGCCGGTTCTCCGAACTACTCAAAATTTCCGCTACCGGTTCTCCGAACTACTCAAAATTTCCGCTACCAGTTCTCCAGAACCTGTCAGAACCTGCTGGATTTCACCCCTGCACAGTGGAGAGATTGGGCCTTCTTGTCTTTTCATTCCCTTTCAACAGTCCCCTCATTTTTGAGAAGCCCATCCGTTTGCTGTCAAATATGACTGGATTGAATCCTTGTGGGTTCCCATTTCCATGGATGCTAGATCCAACAGTTTGGTTAGTTTATGATTGTGTGAACCATAAAAGGGCTAGGTTATTCGATAACCAAGTTAAGTATGTTGTGTGTAAAATAAACGTGCTTTAACTCTTTGAGTCATGCTGTGGTCCCTAACTAGATTTCTTTTTTACATGCAAAAAAAAAAAAGAAGTTATTCACATAAATTGACCACTTTTTAGAAATGTAAACCAAAGACATGGGGTCAGGACCATTTGAACTGTAGTCACTGTGGGAGGTAAAGAATTAAAGACATCTTACTTCTATGTTAGGATCTCAATCTGGTTCCAATCCTCTGCATGTCCTTTTTCCAATGAAATATGGTTAGGAATAAATATCATAAGTAATTCGACCCATACAGACAGTTAGATTAAGAATGAGGGGTTTGCATCTGTGGTTTTGTTTGGTTTGCGTTTTGTAGCATCTCTAAATGGCCATTAAAATTTTCAAATGTCACCAGTGCCTCTGCAGAGACTCACTGGATAGTATCTGTTTGACCTTCTGATCACAGGTCAACCTCTGTATTTTCTTTCAGAGTCCAAAGAACAGTTCCCACCAAATAACAGATGAAGCAGCAATTCTGTGTCTGGACTGAATCACTCTCTTTGCCATGCTGATTTCCTGCATTTACTTTCTCTTCTTCCCTTTTTGAGAACTAGAACTATGTATATCCTGTGAGAATATATGAGTATAGGAGCAGAGAATGATATCTACCTGGAAAAAGCAAATTGTCCTGAAGGCTATTCCTCAATAAACCAAGGAGATGCCAAGCCACATTGCTAACCTCAAATGCATTTTTCCCCAGAAGCAATATTCATGTTGCCGGGGGGGGGGGATATTTGGCTGTCATTATCAGCCAGAGCTCAGATTGTGGGATGGTTGGATGTCTCTATTCTAGCATGGAGACCAATAAAAGAAGTTCATCCCAGTTCCAAAATCTGTTAAAAACTCACCTCCTTGTTCTGGCACTATCAAATGGAGTTTCCTCCTCTGTTTTACCTTCCACTCCTTTTTGTTTGTTACGTACAAAACTGGTTATATAAATTTGAGGATGGTTTCCATCTCTAGTTAGATTTGTATACCTCAACCTTCCCCCACCTGGTTGTGTCCTTCAGATGTGGTATATGATAACCTTAACTTGATCACAATGTAGTCTGACATATCTGTAAGGCACCAGGATGTGTAATGCTGATGTGTGGTATTCCTGAGTCTACTTAATAAAAATAATTATATAACGATTACAGTTGGTTTCAACCCCCTGAATTCGGCAATGGCCTTGACTAGATTGTGAAACACTTTCTTTTACAGAAGTGTTTAATATTTTACAAGTAAGCTTTTCAAATATTTTCTAAAATAATTTCCTTTTATCATTTCACAACACGGCATCTTAACAAGTGTGATGGACACCATTTCTTAATAATTTCTGATTATCTAAAAAAAAAAAGTGCCTGAAGAGTGAAGGGACATTAAATCAGTGTGTGTTTGTGTCTGCGTACATGTATTAATTTATTGTACGACTACTATAGACAACATCTAGAAAAAGGTGTTCTATAAAGAAATATATTTGTTCATTTATAAAGCAACTGGTTTCATTATTCAAGCGTAATATTCATAAATCCTCAGATCCCTATAGTCAGGATGAAACAGTCTTGACTGACATTTCAAAACAGGCAAATTGCTCCAGAAATTATCCTTCCTTGTCCTCAACTAGGGAAGACAGTGGAGAGCCATTACTGGTGCTTCTATCTCATTCCTTCATCCTCAGACTGAATAATGCATGTGGATGTGTGTTCACTGTGCATGTGGTGGATTCACCAGCTGAAGGGGGGGCTCTTTAGGGAGACTAAAGAGACATTCCAGCATGGAGTCTTTTCAGGAAGGAAACGTATGAGGTCAAACCCTGAAGTCTATATCTGCTGTTTCCCAAGGGAAGACAGACAGTCTGGTGAAATTCCTGTAATATAGGTGATCAACAATAAAATACCGTATTTCCACGAAAATAAGACCTAACCAGAAAATAAGCTCTAGCATGATTTTCAGATGCTCGTAATATAAGTCCTACCCCAAAAATAAGCTTCAGTTAAGATCGTCAACCAGACGGACGCATTTAGTACCATATTTTCCCAAAAAGAAGACCTAACCGGAAAATAAGAACCAATGCGTCTTTTGGAGCAAAAATTAATTGAAGACCATGTCTTATTTTCAGGGAAATATGGTATCTACTTGGGCCCATTCACAGAGTGGTTCTTCTTGCTTGTGCGTAACAGTGCAGGGGGGAAGCACTTTATCTGGACAGAAGATGAAGGGTATCTGGGCTGATCCCACCCTTGAGCCTACAGTCTTGGTATCACCCAATGCCAGTTCCTTATCCCTGGTCTCTGGAACCATGTACTTAGAGGACTGCCTGAGCCAGTTCTTGACTTATGTACCCTGCTGACTCACTCTTTTTTGATTGTAATTCAGCTGATGACTGTAATTGTCTCCACACTCCTCAAAAGCCATACATGTGCTCAACTTTCTCAAAGCATTCAAAAGATATTTACTGACCTCGGAGGTGGGGTTTCTAACATGAGCTATACACGTCTTTTAATTACTTCTGGTAGTAATGGCTGGATGAAAGCCTACTCTTAGCATTGATACATGTAAGTTGCAATTATAATGATTTATTAAAAGCATATTTTCCGGAATAGTTTAGTAGAGTCTTGCCTGATCTGTAATTTCTAGGTTTATAATGAAATGTTCTATAAACAAACAAAATGACTCAAACAAACATTAGGGCTTGTCATTACAAGATGATTGGATTACTTGCTTAACAAATTATTGCATCTGCAAGACAGAATTTTAAAGATCATACACACACACACACACACACACACACACACACACACGGAGAAAGGCAGAATACATGTGTGTTCTGACAACCTGATACAATAAACCTGATGACTTTAAAATCATATAACAGGGCTTATAAATTGTACAGTGGTTTAGTGATTAATTGCTTGGAAGGCTGACCACACAACCACAGCCTTTCTTCGGGCACTCACATTTTCAGGAAGCCTCGGTGGCCCCCAAATTGGTAATAGCAAGTATCTCTTTAGAAGATACTTTTGAAACCCTATAAAAACACCATAAGGTTAGGCAACACACAAAACTTCAATCCTCTTCAAGTCCCTCTGGCAGATGATGAAACACCATCATGTTGGATAGCTGTAATCCTATACCTGCATGTACTAAATCCGTGATGGCGAACCTATGGCACGCGTGCTGGAAGTGGCACGCAGAGCCATCTCTCTGGACACGCGGAGCCATCGCCCGTTGCTCTTCCGGGTTCCGGTGCACCAGGCAGCTGGTTTTCACATGCGTGGGAGCACCAGAAACTGAAAGAGCAGCCGCCCGGTGCGCATGCGCACGCTGGCCACCTGGTCTTCCGGTTTCTGGTGTGCATGTGCACGCGAAGACCAGCTGGCCAGTGCACATGTGTGCGCTGGAACCCACAAGGGGAGCAAGAGCAAGGGGAGCAGAGCTGCCAGCCAGGATGGGCGAAAAGGATCGCATGCGCTCCCGTTTCTGCACTTGGTGCTGAAAAGGTTAGCCGTCACTGTACTAAACCAACCTCATTTTCTATGCAGAAATCTCAGAAAGAGAGATGTTCATGCTGCATCAGGGCACCAGGGCTACTCAGCCCAGACCCATCCCCGCATTCATTTTAACTAATAGCTGAAGAGAGCTTTTGTCATTCTTTCATCCAAGAAGGCGATGAAACCTTCTCACTTACACAGCCTTCCATTGGGACCTCCTAACTAACTCCTAGGACTGCCTCAAGCAGGATAGACCAACGCTGCTTATGGCTATATCTTTTTTCTCCTTGTGGCAATCAACATCTCTTTGGCCTTCATTCCTGTCCATGCCTTGACAGCGTTCATCTGTCAGCTATTCCCCATGCCTCCTCCTTCCTCTGCATGCCTTTCCTTAGTGTTCTCCCACCCCCAGTAGGTCTTCCTGTCTTCAGGGGAATCCTAATCAAGCTCAACTGGGGGAAGTGGTGGACTCCTGATTAGAGTTACAGCTTCAGCCCATTTATGTGGTCAATTTGTTATCTCAAAGGAAAGAGACACATTTCCTACCTACTGTAGTTTCCCCTCTCCCATCCAACCTTCTGGCTGGGCAACCTTGGTCTGGCTTCCCTCCCATGATCCCTGCACGCAGCTACTTGACTTCAGGTTTTATGTATGCAAAGAAATGCAGAGCACCTAAGAGCTAGAAATATTTCCATACAATGGATCTTATTTTGCCTTGCAAATAACAAATTGTAGCCAGACAGCCAGACTGGGACTGTACAGCTGCAAAGCTAATAGGAGCTATATGGGAAAGGTGATTTTTTTTTGTCTTTTCCTGTTCCATTACAATAACATAGAGATGGCATTGAGATGGGCACAAGGAAGCTAAGTGGATGTCTTTGCCTTTAAGTGTGAATAATTGAAATACAGGGTGGAGGTTTCTTTGACATCACAATGGCTACTCATCTGTTTCTGCCACCAGACTTCCTCCTCCTCCTCCTTTCTTATATCACTGTTAAATTCTGTATTTTGTTTTGTTGTTTGTATTAACCTCTTTGTAATGATTTTCTGGTTATTTTTATATGGATTCATTTCTTGTATGTTATTGTTTTTATGTTGCTTTTATGGGCTGCCCAGGGTCATTGGAATCTGGCAGCATTAAAAGAGAATAAATGAACGAATAAATAAACAAATATATTAAGGTTAAGTGAAATCAAGGTGTTGTATTTTTTTTAAAAAAAAGCTGCATCGTGTTTCTCAGTTTTTGGCATATTCCTTTGGGCATGCAGATTTTCTTTTATGAATAAATTATATAAGCATGGAGCAGTCAGTACTGAAACTATCTGTGTTAGTTTGGTTTTTATACATTTGGATATTGTAGATATTGTATTGCAGTTATTTAATTACCACACCATTCTATGCCCTTGAATACTAATAATTCTTATCAGCTCCTACCAGATCTTTCTGAAATCAAATAACTGTTTAAAAAGCAGAATGTTGAAAAACTTATAGAGATAGGCTAGCTTTTCTTTAAAAAAATGTTTTTGAGAGATGAAGCCAAGAAAGAAAAGGCCTTATTTGACAAGACGAGACCATTTGACTGGGATGGCATAAGGTTCCTGCCTTGAGCAGAGGTTGGAAGACTCCAAGGTCCCTTCTAGCCCTATGATTCTATGATTGGGAGTGGACCAGAGGTGGGTTCCTGCTGGTTCGGACCGGCTCTATAGAACTGGTAGCGGGAATTTTCCCCCGCTCACCGAACTGGCAGTGATGGCCGGCTGGACATGCCCCCGAACCAGCTCTCTCGGTGGCGCCATAGGCAGCGCCATCTTGTTTTTTGCTTCTGCGCATGTGCAGAAGCTGTTTTTTGCTTCTGCGCATGCGCAGAAGCTTGGTTTTTAGCACTGCGCTCATGCAGCACGCCCGCCCACGCGGCATGTGAGGAAGCGAACCGGCAGCGAGGTAAGTCAGAACCCACCCCTGGAGTGGACTGGTTTTTGGAGGCAGAGTACAGTTAAAGGAAAAAGGCAGCATGTGATGGTGGAAAGAAGTAAAAGGGAAGAAGGACAGATTGTAACTCATAGGAAATGGAAATGCTAAACAAAAATGTATCTGAGAGATTATAGATTGTTCAAATTGCTGTGGGATGGAGGGGCGGGGAACAGCTTTCTCTAAGAGCAAGTGCTTCTATTGGAGATATAACCCGCACTTCTTTCCAATGCATCAATTCACAGTTTGATCTTGGATATATACAAGTAGTCCTTGACTTACGTCCACAATTGAGCCCAACATTTCTGTTGCTAAGTGAGACATTTTCTTACCACAGTTGTTAAGTGAATCACTGCAGGTGTTTAGTTTAACATGTTTTTTAAGTGAATTTGACATCCCTATTGACTTTATTGTCAGAACGTCACAAAAGATAATCACATGACCCCAGGACACTGCAACCGTCATAAATATAGCCATGCATCTGAATTTTGATCACATGACCGTGGGAATACCGCAACGGTCATAAGTATGAAAAACGGCCATGAGTCGCTTTTTTCAGTACTGATGTAACTTTGAATGGTCACTAAACAAAACTGTTGAAGGTCGAGGACTAACTGCCCAATCTCCAGAAATGGACTAAAACAATTTTCCCTGATGCTCTCAGATACTAAGGTCCCTGATGCTGGACACTAAGTCCCATCCTCTCCAGCTGCATGGATTCTATCTATCTAATTCTTTCTGACTGTTCTCCCCACACCCCCAATGTCTTTTGTGTCTCTCCCCTGGTTTCTAATCCCTCCAGGCAGCTCCTGTGCTCTTCCCAAAGGGGAGGGGGATTATCTTGTGTTTTGGTGCCTTGGGTCAACTTACCTCCGTCTAGCACTTCCCTTTTATGGCTTTGGCTTCTCAGCATGGGACTTGCACTGGGAGGCCTCTCTATCCCAGTTCCCCTCCTTAGGAACAAGTTGCCATTAAGCACGGGTACCTTTGTGGTGGTAAAATACAGTACGGAATCACTCTGACGGCATTTCAATTAAATTAAATTCAGTCAGCCAGATTAGAAAGGGAGAGACAAGAAAAGCCCCATCCCACACAGACGCATAAGCCAGCGCAGCTCCTGCTGACAGGAACACTGGGAAGCGGTTATTGAATATAAACACGCTGTGTAATTTACATGTTAATTATGTTGAATGTGCTACAAGGCCATAATTAGAAACTAATTGGGTGAGAGCACATGTAATTGGTTTTGCTGGCGTAGCGGACATCCTCCTGATGCACCTGGGAAGGCTTTCTCATCCAAAGGATTAAGTTTTGTTGATTGTAATGACAACTTGTGGTGCCCAAGTTCCTTTATAAACAAAAGAACATACACCGGGGATATAGGGGTATCATGTTATTGGTATACATTAAATGTGTATACTTAAAATGTTTCTGTAGGACGTTGTCTTCCAGATGGATCTCCCTGTGGGAATTAAAACTATCTACTTCTTATCTAAATCCAGAAGTGTAACTTTTTTTGGCTAAAAGCCAAGCCAAAATAGTTCCGAAAATGTTTAGTGTTAAGGAATTTAGAAGAGAGAGATCTTCCCTTTCACTTCACAACGGCTGGGTTTCTAACTATCAATTCAGAGTGGCTGGATTGAGAAAAAGGAGCTACTGATTATTTGCATACTTTAACTTATTCAGAGATATGCCATTTTTTTTCATTTCTCCATCGCTTAGCAGCAAGGCTGAGCTAAAAATACATTTAGCACTGGGAACTAATTGATATTCACTAAAATGCCATCCATGTGGGAGGTATAATACAGGACAGAGAAAGGGCACTGGGATTTGCAATCTGTCTCAAATGGACAAAACAAAGATTGGGGGAATGTCAAATTAATTGCTAAAACAGCATAAAAGATAATTCTGTGCCCGCCTAAAATATTTGATCATTCTAAGCCAGAGGTCTTCAAACTTGGCAACTTTAAGACTTGTGGACTTCAACTCCCAGAATTCTCCAGCCAGCTATGCTATAAGCTATGCTGGCTGGAGAATTCTGGGAGTTGAAGTCCACAAGTCTTAAAGTTGCCAAGTTTGGGGACCCCTGGGGGTGGGTTTCAGCTGAATCCTGAAATTATAGGAGATAGCTATAGAAAGCCTGAAATTAAAAACTCAGGTAAAGTATCATGACTTTAGAAAAAGTGAGCTGCTACTATAGTAGGGCTTATTAAACTACTCAGTAAAAAATCAGAAAGAAACACTATTTACTCATAAATGGATCAAGCTTCATTATCTGTACATTAATGATAGAGTTAGGGTACTGAACTGAATGTATAGGAATGCAAATACTTTTAATTAACCAAGATGTGGTGGGATGGCTCTCTATAGAATTTAAAGGATACAATGTGTTAAAACTCCAGAAACCGTAGAAAGGCATTGGATCCAAGTGAATGAACTTGGCGATGATGTAAAGAGTTATCACCTGCTCAAAAATCCAAATGAATGAATTTACTGATACAGTAGACAACATCTGGTTTTAAATAATAGAGAAACAAATGAAAACAATACTGTTCTTTGTGTCTACTTTGTGTCACCCACCCAGTGAAAGAGTAGATATGGATGATGCTTTCCAAAAGCAAATTACAGATCATTCAAAGAAGCATGAAGTAGACTGGTAGGGGGGCTTTATTGAAAGCACTCTTACATCTGTTGGGAGACAAATTCTGCCAAGCTTAGTCCTTTCAGTAAATTCCTGATTATGTGGTGCTGACAACTTTCTCTGTTAGAAGATGAAGGATCAGCTATTTGGAACTAGCCAACAGGGAAGTTTTAGTTGAGGAAGTGTAAGTAACAGGAACACTGGTGGTAATTAATGGGTAATGTGGTGTTCTTCTCTTAGTTAAAGCAAATCTTGGACTTTTCAAAATAGTGGGTTTTAATACAGTGATGATAATTAGGATTCCTTGGCAAAAGAGGAATGGGAGAAGCAATCATGATCATAGGAATTCCTAAAGAAGACAATATTAAAATTATGATTACAAACAATTCCAATGAGAAAAAAATGGAGAAAGCACCCGAAAAAGCCAACATAACAATCTTAATGACATTTTAAAAGAATACATATAGAAGGTATAAAAAGGAAAAGATTCCCAAAGAAGGATGTATACATGTCACCCAAAACTGTAAAGATTGCAACAAAAAGTTTCTAAATGAGCTGAGATTGGCAAAAAATAAATAAATGCTAAGAACACAGCAAAAAACATAAGGGTGCTTTAATTGGGTTTCGTGCATTAACTAAATGCCCTAAATGTTGCCTTTCTATTCTGTGATATTATGGTTCAACACAGAAAACATTTTCCTTAAGAAACAGACTGGGTGGCACAATTAAGAGCAATCTTTGAAAGCTATCTAGATAGATGGGTAACAGATGGATGGATAATATATTCCATCCCACAGCTCAGGTTTGAAATCATTTTGCCTGCTTTGTTTATGGAGATTCTCAGTCATCCAGGGCATAGTTGTCCCAAAGGTGCTTTTTTCAAGAGGCAACTGGACTTTCTTGTTTTTCTTTGAAGATGTTTCGCTTCTCATCCAAGAAGCTTCTTCAGCTTTTGCCTGTTTTCCATGCCTTCAAGAGGAGCTAGGACTACAGCTCTCAGCATTCCCAGGTAGCATGACTAACAGAGAATTCTGTTGCTATAATCCCAACACATCAGGAGGACATTGATCTATAAAGTTTTTCAACTATAAGACAGAGGTGGGTTCCTCCCAGTTCGGACCTGTTCGCCCAAACCGGTAGCAACTCGCTGGTGATGTCATGGAGCCGGTTCGGTCGGTGCCGGTCCATGGACGCCGCCATCTTTTTTTTGTTTTGTTTTGTTTTGGGTTTTTTTTTTTTGGAAAAAAATTGGGGGGGGGGTTTATTTTTTTTTCTTTTTCGCATTCCGTTTTTTTTTTTCTTCTGCGCATGCGGAGAAGCTGAGTTTCCTGCACTGCGCATGCGTCGCCATCTTGTTTTTGGCTTTTTGGGGGGGGGGATTTTTGGGATTTTTCGGCCACACGGCGCGGGAGGAAGCGAACCAGCAGTGAGGTAAGTTAGAACCCACCCCTGCTATAAGAATATATTTTATCTTGCTGAATCAAATGTCTCAATTCAACTTCATTGGCAATTTGTTTTTTTTTACCTAGAATCCAGTTTTATAATTAAACCAAGTCTGCAGTCTAAGACCAAAATAATTTAATCACTGGCTTTACATTCTGCAAACTTAAATTATAGGCCCCATAAAGCAGAATCTGTTATATACCAGTTCTAAAATTTTAAAGACTTCTAACTGTTTTTGGTGACTCCACTTATCAGGTTAAGAAATAGCAGAGGGGAAATCAAAGCTGGTTCATTTCTAGTGTGACTTGTAATTATATATCATTTATCTTCCAGCTTTGCTATTCTATGGTTGTTTTCAGCTAGCACCTACATTTCCTTGATTGCCATCTGAATTCCTCTCCATACCAGCCCATTAAGAAGCATTAATAGTGGGCCAATCAGATGGTTCTTAGGCAGTAAAATTGACTGCCCTTGGTTAAATAATTTTTTGTAGTGGACTGAAGGAGTAGCCACTTTAAGGCAATAATGAATTAACCCCTGCACTGGATTACTGATTACTGAATTAACCATATACTGGATTGTGCAACACCACAAACCTAACCTAACAAATTTATCATGTTCTACAAATTGAGCCAATAATTCTTTAACTGATTTGGTTATGTATGTTGTAAGAACACAGATCTCTCTCTCCTCAAAACTTTCATCATCTGCTCCTTCATCCAACCCATCTATCGGTTATCTAATTCTTCCATCCGTCTACCAATACCATTCACATCCTATTAGTTGTCTATTTCTCCTACTTCCTTTCCCATTGTATTCACTGCTGATAGAATAGCATACCATGACTATAATTTTAATCAGTGAATCCTGGAACAGAATTTATTTCTTTAAACACGTTCCGTTTGAACAAAATGATCTAGAGAACCAGATTTTGTAAAATAATAATAATAATAATCTACACATGTGTATGTTTTCACTGGGCCCCCTTCTCTAGCATGACATTAGAAGAACTCCTGACAGGTTAAGCCATCTCGCTGTCATGCAAATTACATGTCTAAGTTCATTTTGCTGGAAAAAGCTTCCCTGCTTGTATGGCCAGCTGGATGTCATGAATCCTGGTCTAGTGCATAATTGTGATTTGGAATGACAATGTTTTAGACAGTGCCAAGTCTTCTTCTGGATACAATTCACTGTGTATGCACCCTGAATGCCTGCCATACAGCAAAAGGCCCTGAGGCATTCCTCATTTCCCTATAGCTTAGAACAGGGGTCCCCAAACTTGGCAACTTTAAGACTTGTGGACTTCAACTCCCAGAATTCTCCAGCCAGCATAGCTTATAGCATAGCTGGCTGGAGAATTCTGGGAGTTGAAGTCCACAAGTCTTAAAGTTGCCAAGTTTGAAGACCTCTGCCCACCCAGATCAAACTTGCTATGCCTTGTTTTAACATATTTTTCCAGTCCTTGTGATATGCATTTTGTATTAATAGCCCATCTTCCAGAAAATTCAGACTTTAGTCTCAGAAACCAAATCTTTCCCATAGACACTATTTCTATACTCAGCCATTCCTCTGTAGCATGCAATTTTCCCTTTCTGGATCTCTTCCAGACTGCAAGGATGGATGAAAAACACCATATGAGCTACCAGAGTCTTGAGTTTGCTTCCTTAGGTCCTCAAAGTCAAAAGTGATATGATTGCAGCTGTCCTCACATGATTTAGTAGGAAAGAGTAATTGTCCACTTGACAATTGTCAACTGAATTTAGTAGGCTGTGTAAGTTGTTTTATCACTTTTTCATTTTTGCTTCTGGCAAATGACATACACCATGAAATTATCAGACAGTTTCATTTCCAGATAGAAATGTCTCAGACTGCACAGTTCTTCTGTTTGTCTTATTGCAGAACAAAACACTGCTTTGGGATCCACTGTCTTTTTCTCCTGTTTGCTGTATCACTTTTTTTTCTCTCCTGAAAGCTCAAAGTCTCTTTCTCTGCAAGGGCTCAAAAGCTTTTTCTTTGTGATAGCAGTGCAATATATCCTCCCCATCTCTTGCTTAATCTAGTCCCCTGGGGTTGGGACTGTGTTTATCTTCATCTGCCACTGTTGTAGAACTTCTTTTCTTTGATCGGATTTCATCTGCTAGAAATATAGGCCAGGTGGTTCTTAGTCTAGGATGTACCTCTCAGGCAGGAGCACAGACATGCTACGACTACATATCTCTGTCCATTGACCTTCATGTTGGTTGCTTAAGGTATCAGCAATCAAGGCTTTTGTTTTTGTTTTGTTTTTTGTTCCCTTCTCAGGTTCTCAGATTAGCCAACTATACACTGTTGGCTTAGAACATTTGTTAAGGATTTTCCTTTAAACTCCCCTGCTGAACTTCACTGGCAAACTCTTGTTTGTTCTCCCTCTTCACTCATGCAGAGTATTGTCACTCAACGGAAAATAAAATATTATCTAGTATCTAATGCCTCCATCAAATAAAAGCAAATGTTATTTTACTCAAAACTTCCAGTAGATGCTATTACTTTTCATCGCACTGAATAGTGGCAAAGGTCATGTCAATACTAAAATGCACTGGGACATGTGCGCTTGTTTCAGGAAAAAGCAGTGTTGTATTTTTAAGACCCTTCCAAATTCATATTCTGCTTTTGGCCCAGGACAAAGTTCTGAATGTTCATTGGTCGGACAGAGCCTGGGAGTTCCGGCATTATTTTCTATCCACGGCCAATTAAAAGAGGATTAGGCTGTCAGCCAGCCATGGCAATGAGTTTTCGTTGATGTCCTTCAATATAGGGCTGCTGACACTATAGCAAGATAAGATACTTTGCTAAAGATCAGTTTCCTTAATGAGTTGTTCTCTTATGAATAACTTGTTTCATTTGGAAACATGGGTGCTGTGGAGATACCAAGTCTCAGAATTTCTCACAAAGAAGAATTCCCAGGGAGGATAGAGAGGCCTTTTCCAAATCCTCGGAGTGAAATGGCAAGAGAGCACTGCGCAGAGGATCTAACTTTCTTAGAGGGCAAAGAGAGCCTCTGTTGAGCATCCAGCACATGTCCTTCAGCAGATTCTGAATTCGGAAAGACTGAAGAAAGAATATTCACAACTGAAAGCTGTGGATTACAGGGCATTGATTGGCACCAGTGCAGAGGTGGGTTCCTCCCGGTTCGGACCGGTTTGCCCGAACCAGTAGCAACCCGCTGGTGACGTCACGATGATGTCACCGATCCAGTTTGGTCGGTGCCGGTCTGTGGGCGCCGCCATCTTTTTTATTTATTTATTTTATTTTATTTTATTTTATTTTTGAATTTTTTTTTATTTATTTTTTTTGAATTTTTTTTCTTCTGCGCATGCGCAGAAGCCGAGTTTCCGGCACTGCGCATGTGTCGCCATCTTGTTTTTGGCTTTTTTTATTTTTATTTTTGCACTGCGCATGCACATGCGCACGCACGCCCATGAGGCGCGGCCACGCGGCGCAGGAGGAAGCGAACCGGCAGCGAGGTAAGTTAGACCCCACCCCTGCACCAGTGCCCCAGCATGGTGAAAACTGGCTAGCAGAGAGTGAGTAGTTTTGTGGGATTCTGAATTAACAGTCGCCACTCAGATTCTTAGCTAAATTCAGAGGATTGATAGGCCAATTCATGAAAAAGAACGCTGTTCCACTTCTGAAATTGGGGATTCAATTCTGTTTTTAAAAAGATCTAAGTCTTTTTTTCCCCCCCAAACCTGAAAAGGGAATTAATTTTTATTGCTGCTGGAAATTCTACTGCAATGAATTTTGTTAAATCCACTTGTTTCTGGTAAACGTGTTTGGATCATTTATATTATTTTCAGTAGGAGATAGAGAATATTATTCACTATAATGATAAGGGATGGATAATATTTCATAACAAATCAATGTTTGGTACCTGAAGTGGCTGAGTTGACTTAAGAAGACAAATGTTAAGATTTCATAAATAAGGCCAAGATAAGATGAAAACCTCCCAAGCACCAGGTTGTTTAGGTGTCTGGATATTTATACTGCTAAGGAAAGTTGTGGAGACTATCAGGAACAGGTGCTGTATTTTTAAGAACACCCCATAGTATTAGGAAGACTCTCTTTATTTGAGTACCTGTTCACTATGGATAAATGGACTATGACAACAAAACTAGCACATGGCACATTAGCTTAGACTCGATCTCATGTCACATTAGCTTCTTGAATCTTTCCAAAGTTTTTGCATAAGTGTTACTAGCTTTTCAGCCACTGCTGATTTATGGTGATGATCCACACCATTGCTGCAGGGGTGGGTTCCAACTTACCTCGCTGCTGGTTCGCTCCCTCCCGCGCCTCGTGGGCACGCCTCGTGGGCACGCGCGTGCTTTGCGCGCACGCACATGCGCAGTAACAAAAGATCCGGGGAAAAAACAAAGCCGGAAAAAAGATGGCAACTGCATGCACAGTGCCGGAAGTCGGCTTCTGAGCATGCTCAGGAAGGAAAAAAAAATGAAAAAAAAATTGAAAAATAAAAATAAAAAAAAATCTTAAAAAATTCAAAAAAAAGATGGCGGCCCCCATGGACCGGCACCGACCGATCCGGTTCAGTGACATCATCGTGATGTCACCAGCGGGCCGCTACTGGTTCAGGAGAACCAGTCCGAACCGGTCCGAACCGTCCGAACCCACCCCTGCATTGCTGCATTCAGCTTTAGTGGCACACTATTTTTTATACATCCTTGGACCATTCCCTTACATTAGAGAGCCTGGCAGAGGGTGGCAGCCACAGCTGCTATTTTTGCCTCTCAGCATGGATGTCACGGCATTCTGGGTTCCATGCAAAGCAATCCATGATGGGGAAAAAACTGTTGTAGCTACTCATAATGATTTCCAAGTAGAATATAGAATAACAGAGTTGGAAGGGACCTTGGAGGTCTTCTAGTCCAACCCCCTGCTTAGGCAGGAAACCCTACACCACTTCAGACAAATGGTTATCCAACATCTTCTTTAAAACTTCCAGTGTTGGAGCATTCACAACTTCTGGAGGCATGTTGTTCCACTGGTTAATTGTTCTAACTGTCAGGAAATTTCTCCTTAGTTCTAAGTTGCTTCTCTCCTTGATTAGTTTCCACCTATTGCTTCTTGTCCTACCCTCAGGTGCTTTGGAGAATAGCTTGACTCCCTCTTCTTTGTGGCAGCCCCTGAAGTACTTTAAACATAATAGTTTTAAGAGCAGATAATGTTGGAACTGGTAAATTGAGGAGTAATAAATTAGGAGAACTGAATCTAGAAGTAAGTCTAGGTCTTAGTCTTGGGACAGAGAGTTCAATGTCCATCCTGCAGCCTCACTAACCTAGCAAATGGCAAGAAATTGCAAGTCCTGCTTTCCAAAACAGGACTTGGCAAGAACCAGGTAGTCTGTTTTTTGCCCTAAATGGTGTTCTCCCAAGACCAAGTTACACACCAAACTTAGATTAACAGCAAACTCTGTTAGCTTAATGTCAATTTGAGTGCACATTGAGTAGGGACATAAAAGAAATTATGCACAGATCTTTATGGGAATTAATATGTGGGATCAGTCGAAGTTGAATACATCCATCAAACAGCAGCACTGACCTTCCTCAGGTCCAAAATTCACAGTCAGATATATATTTTAGTGCCGCATATAAGAAATAATAATTTGAGGGCTTTTTTTAAATGCCATACACCAACCTCTATATGTATTCTGTTGTCATCCATCATCCATGGTTCTTGTTTCCTGTCAGCCTTGTGAGCTAGTCCAGACAAGAAACACACCCAAGAGTACTAGCTCTAACTTTATTGTAAGCTTACATTAACAGAATCATGCAAGTCTGAAAATACATCTGTCCCAGTGGTGGGTTTCAAATTTTTTTACTACCGGTTCTGTGGGCGTGGTGTGGCTTGGTGGGCATGGCTTGGTGGGCGTGGCAGGGGAAGGATATTGCAAAATCCCCATTCCCTCCCCCCTGAATGTTCCTGCAAAATCCCCATTTCCTCCCAATCAGCTGGGACTCGGGAGGCAGAGAATAGATTGGGGCAGGGCCAGTCAGTGGTTGTATTTACTGGTTCTCCGAACTACTCAAAATTTCCGCTACCGGTTCTCCAGAACTGGTCAGAACCTGCTGAAACCCACCTCTGATCTGTCCCCCTCACCTTTACAATCCAAAAAACTAGGGAGGGTCTCTTTTGAGATGTTTGTTCTGTCCCCATTCCTTCTGCAGACTCAGCTGCCTCTTGTCTCACCATTGTCTATTCTGGGACTCTTCTTCCTGTCTCCCAAGGTCATTCTCACATACCATTCTCTCTTTCCCAGCCAGCCAGCACAGGGCAGTCTCTCCCCTCACATTCCCCAGTTCATCTTGTCCCAGTGCACCTGGTCTTAGAGGTTCCAGGTGAGTGCTAATTGTCATAGAGGAAATATTAACACTATTAGGCATTCAAGTCTGAAAGTTATCCTCTACCTCCCTCCGAAAGAACCCCACAAGACCCATAATTTTAGAAAATAAACAAGTGGAGATGAGACAAAACTAACCAATGAGGGCAAAACATATTCATTGATCTTTAAATGGTGGCTGACTTTTTTTTTTTTTTTGATGGTGCTGATGAGGAAATGAAATATCCTTTTAGAGGGCAGGATTGATCTGCAGAAGAGCATTTCATCTCACAATATCTTGTGGCAGCTGCCACTTCTCTTTAGCTGAGACCCAGAAGAACCTGTTAACTAGAAGCATGTGATCTGCACAAAGGAGAGGGCCGAAGACTCTCCAAGTGCTCTTGCCTCACAGAGTCTTTTTAAATGCAACAAGAATGAGCAGGACATCTATATAGCTTTCCCAAATCATAATGTGACCTCCAATATTTCTCTTCTCCTCCCCCCACCACCTAGAAAGTTAGGGATTAGGCCGCTCCTACGTTGCTTGCCAACGTCAGCATTTTATGGGGACTTAGATTGGGGAGGAGGTCAGGGGTCATTATGTAGACTCTACTGCCTGTCCATCACCTTTCCAAACCTCAGATTAGACCCCCCCCCCTTTCCTCCTCTTGGCTGTCACTGTGAATCAGGCCTGCAGTCAGTGGGAGTGATAACTGTCTATCAGAGCTCCCTTGGCCCTCTGTTCCCCCTTCACCAGCCTTGTGGGCTCCTTAACTGGATGGGTGTGTTCATCCACTTCTGATCACTCAGGCATGATGCCCTTTCAGGTTGGCTTTGTCTGTGGCTTGACGTTTGACTTTCAAAACAGGCAGGGGTATTAAAAGGCTTTCAGTGAATAACAGGGGCTGCAGCTCCATGGAGGCCTCTCGATGGTGCTTTCCATTCACCCTCCAGGAACAGGTTAACCCTTATTATTATAGAAAAAAAGCCCCTTCAGAGTACAGCTGAGAGTGACGGTGAAGTTTAAAGACCAAGGAGCAGGTGCAAGAGCTTTAAGGGATTTCCAAATACCCACAAAGACATTTTCGGCTGAGACCAACTATTGGCAAGGCTAGGACACCCCATCTTGGTGGGGATTCAAAGGCCAAAACAGAATACGATCAGGAGATACAACAGAACAATGCAGCCCCTTACACATGATGAAGCTACATTGTTAGGTTTGTGTTGAGCACAAAAGTTGGAGAAAAACCCAAACTTGTGGAAATGCTAGAATTCTAAGTGTGTACACACCAAATGAGATATTCATGATTTAAGTACATTATATGGTATCTGATCAGCACATCTGGCTGTTTTAGCCTTTGCTAAACCCTACAGTTAATTTCTTGAAAGTTATACATGGATCACTGACTTGTATAACTGACTTCCAAATGCTTTCAGAAATGCCAGTGTATTCCAGAGGAAAAACCATCTATGCTACTTTGATATATTTTCTCTGATACTGGTTGAATATTTTAGGGAGATGACAGACAGGATCATAGGATGTGACAGTGGAATTTCACATAAAACTGGGGGGGGGTTCTTCCACTTCTTGTAAATGCAGCACATACTTGTCATATCCTAGCATCAGTTGACCATTTGTTTTAAAATGTTGATGAAGTGTGCCTTCTATTCATTATTGTGTCTCTCTGGTTTGTCACAAATCTTTGCATCTGTGCAGAAGTGTAAACTAACTAACTCCCCAATGGTAGAAGATAGCTTAGATTCTTAGACGGCGTAGCTATCGTAAAAGAGGCATAGAACCAGAATTGGCATCTTGTTGGGCTTAAAATACCTGGATGACGAAGTTAACATCAGAGAGAATTGTGGGAAGAAACAGTTTGGCCATGGATGTGATGGCAGACAGTTAAAGGTACTACAAATGGACTGGAATGGATTTAGATCACTCTAGTAGCTGTTAAACAAGGCCTGTTCATCTTAATACACAGAAAGATTCTAAAGTGAATTAGAAAGATTTTCATATTGTTGAAGGCTGAGTGGAATAAAGTCCATGAAAGGTTGAGAGTGAGACCCAGAGAAAAAGTCATAGAGGAGCAAAAGTGCTATAGGAGGGATCTAAGATACAATTAGAGTATCTAATAATTAATAGAGAGCCAATTTGGTACAGTAGTTAAGGTTCTGTCCTAGAAACCAGGAGATTGTGAGTTCTAGTCCCACTACGAGCATGAAAAGCAGCTAGGTGAGTTTAGGACAGTTGTTCTCTCTCAGCCCAACCCTCACAGGGTTGTTGTTGTGGGGAACATAGGAGGAGGAAGGAGTGTTAGGCATGTTTGCTGCCTTGAATTAGTCATAAAAATAATATGAAGTCAAAATATTAATAAATAAAAACAGATGGCATGTCCCAGAAGACACGGAGGAAAGATCAAAGGTAGATCTGATAGAGGTCGTCAGCTGGATCCAGGCCCATTGCTAAGTCATCAAAATGAAAGAAATAGAATATTTGCCCCTAAATTCTGTAAGCCTCTTTCTGAAATCTAAAACAAAAAGTTATAGCATTTAGCAATACTGAGGGTACATGTGTATTAGGTACAAATGTATCTTAAGTTCATTTCATATCTAACATAGGTTTCTTAAATCTGTTCTGAGGTTCAGTTAGAAAGCAGAAAAATAATTCTCACTTTGTACGTTTGCTATCATTCAGGAGGAAGAACAATTTATTTAAAAAATCCAAAACAGTTGTGATTTAGTTAGACATGAAGTCAGCAAAGTGAAACTTCTTGCTTCTTCTAATAAAATCTGACTGGATTTTCTTCTTGTTGTCTTTAAATGACTAAAAATATATATAGAGAAAGAACAAAACAGGGAAAATATTTGGTTCTGCCTCTTTCAATCAAACCCCTTAAACTCATGTATGTAAGCTATTACAACTTATTTTTATAATTTAGGTTTTTAAACAGCTCAAGGAAGCTTGTTGTGAGTGACAAAGTATATGCATATCTTTAATAAATAAGCAATATGTTTTCCTCCCAAGAAAGTTAAAAGTATAATTAATGTGCCCTAAATTAATGGATGAGTTGTTTACCAGGTACATAAATGATCTGGAGTGCCTCATATTAACTAGCCTTGGCCTAAATCAGCGTCTCTCGATCTTAGCAACTTTAAATTGCATTGGTTTTTTAAAGAAAGTTTCAGCAATAATACTTACTAAATTCTGGGAAGTTCTTGATAAGGTAGTTTTAAAGAATTGGTTCACTGTCTTCTCACGGCTGTTGTCTCTTCACTTCGCCCTTCTCTCTTGGTTTACCCTTCTCTCTTGGCTTAACCTGCAGAACCATTCAGTGAAGATGCAAAGAAGATAATGCTCTGTGACCTCAATTTTATCACTTCTTATCATTGTTTTCCTACCCAGCACAGGAGTGTATTTGTGTGTGTCTGTGTGTGTGAGAGAGACAAAAGGGATTGACAACATGAAGATTCTGAGGTATCACTCTCCGAGGATGCTCAAAAATGCGTGACAGTCTTATTTTGAAAGCTTTGGATTTTCATCCAAATGTCAACATAGCCAGCCAGTCAACCCAGCAGCCAACACCTTTGCAAGCTTCTATTTTGCCGAAACTTTCCAGCCCAACATGAATCCCATTAGCTTTCAGTTCTGCGTGTTCTGCAGCAGATTCTGCCTGAAGCAGTCTTTGTTGCTTCTGTAATTGGAAAGAGCTTTTCCTTCAGAACCTCTGGTAGAAGATGAATCCCATCTGAGCCAGATGATACATACAACCACCTTGGCATAGTCTGGGGGCCCATAATTCCACAGTGAACATGCTTCATCCCTAAAATTTGGAACCACCAGCCTCTTCTTCAAGAAGGTGATGACCCTGGCCTTTAAGATCTGAACAATTTGGGTCCAGGTGACATCAACCATACCAATCTGCCCATTCTTTGAGATCAACTAGCATTGTATTCATCCTTTTTAAGGCAGAGAGGACTGGTGTACAAGCAATGGTGCCCTGAACCCAAAACGCAGAACTCTGACAGGGACTATTGTTACATGTGCGGTGGCACAGTGGTTAAAGTGCAGTACTGCAGGCTACTTCTGCTGACTGCTGGCTGCCTGCAATTTGGCAGTTCAAATCTCACCAGACTCAAGGTTGACTCAGCCTTCCATCCTTCCGAGGTGGGTAAAATAAGGATCCAGATTGTTGGGGGCAATATGGTGACTCTGTAAACCGCTTAGAGAGGGCTGTAAAGCACTATAAAGCAGTATATAAGTCTAAGTGCTATTGCTATTTTTATTCAAGGATGTCCTAAATATATGTATCAAATTGAACTGAGTTAAGGTTTTATGGAGCTCTGTTATATATGTATAAGTAACTACTTATTACTGGATTTAATTCATAACTTGGTTTTATTATTGTTGTGCTTTATTGACTTGTTAGATAACCTTAACAGCCATCTGCATCAAGTTTTAAAACCTATCTTGAGAAGATTTATTCTGAAAGGTACAGTAAATGATAAGTAATTTATTGTGATAATTGTAGTACCCCTCAGTAACAGATCCAGTGGTACTTTTATCTGTTTTCCTGTCCCTGATGAGACAAGCCAAGGAACCGAGAGAGCCATCAGTATCAATATGCTACAGGTATGTCCCTCTGTTAGGGGCATTGCTACAAATTTATTTGCCTTTGAATCCTGTACTCCCAACCCTTTTCTTTTCTTGGATTAATCAAAAAGTGATATATAAATCAAAATGAAAAATAACTCAGAATCTATAAAAAACAGCAAAAAAACATTTTTTCAGTTTTGTCCCCTATAGCAGTGTCCCCCAATCTTTTGGGCACCAGGGACCGGTTCCATGGAGAAAGGTTTTTCTGTGGACCAGAGGGGGTGTGGTTTTGCATGCTGCTTGCATCCCATGGATGGGACTTCGCTTGTTTGTGTGGACCAGTTGCTGGCATGGTAAGGACTGGGGCCGGCCCATGGACCAGGGGTTGGGGACCCCTGCCCTATACCATGGATGTTTATTTCAGCTCTCATCTAACACCCTTCAGACACAATGGAAGATAACCTCCAAAATTTCTAGCCATAAACATTAGATGATTGGGATATAAATCATTTATATAAATACAAAAACCAGGTTGTGGGTGAGGAAGACTTTCATACTTAAGCCTTAAATAATCAGATAGGCAAATATATGTGCAACGTTCTTAATATTTTGTTCCTGAACATTCAAATTCTAGATTCAAAATAAATATTTATTTTTTATTTTATTTTTATTTATTTATTTATTTATTTATTTTGTCAAGCATGTATTAGATAACAGATATAGTTATAAACATGGTTATTAATACATGAAATGGATACGAATAAAAGGGGACATTATAAATTTATATTTATATTATATTTATATATGGTAAAAAGTCTCTTGAGTCAAGCTCAGGTCTGGGTATCTACATGGATATTTAATTTTCTTGACAACAATTCAAATGTGGTTTGCCATTACATTTGCCCAGCATACTTTTTTCAGCTCCTCAATCTAGCTTCTGGCCCTCTGAATTTGTGATGGACTCCCATTCAAATCCTACCCAGTTTCGAGCCCACTTACCTTTTCTGAAGAACAACCCAGGTCAGCTGAGTACTTTCATCCAACACAAATCTGTAGACTTTTCTCAGTGTACATGCATCACTTTCTACCTAGTATATAGGATTTTGAAGAGTTGTTTAAGAAGAGTCAGTAGAGAATCAAAGGAAATGTTATGATAAATAACTACGAGGGAGCTGAAGATTTATTTTAAAAAAGCAATAAGATCATAACAACAACCTAAATCGTTATGCTATGAATCTCTTTCTTGTAATGATTGCTTGGAGAGCTTCTAGAACCATTTCAAACATTTATTGTATTTCTCTATGTAGTGTTTTTCTCTAATGTTGAAATGCAACATCAGCAAGTTTTCACTGTTTTAAATGGTGGTATTTTAACAATATGCTGAAAGTTTCCAGCTGCAGTTGGTTTCTGCGATTCTACCCCCCCCACACACACACACACCCCATTTTCACCCTTGATGTTCTGTGTTTGTGTGTTATGTATTTTATCCTGTCTTTGATGTGTAATTTAATGATGTTGTAACTTTTTCTATTGGTTCCATTCTTTAGCTTTTCAAATAGCCTTGTAAGCATCAATAAAACAGAAAAAAATGTTTCAGCCATATTTTTGTATCACTTTGGCTTGTAAATGAATATCGGTAGGGCAGAAATGTGCGTAGCTTTCCCCTGGATGGTCTCCAGTTGTGTGCAATCTTCAGTCATCTTTCACACTGCTTGAGTGTGCTATTCAATGCCTGCTGTCGATGAATACTGTTAGTATTTGGGAGTGAAAAAATGTGCTTTCCTCTTCTACTGCTTCAAACAAGGATCACAAGAGTTTGATATAGGATGCATTCTTGAAAATATTTAGGTTTTCAATAGAAGTTTATATCTGATATTATAGATTGTATCTTGAAGGTAACTTCCTGAATTTCCAGATGAAAATTTCTTGGGGAAGGAACTTTATAAAATATTTGCTCAACCGCTGAGCCATGATTGTTCCCTAAAGATTCATGTGTGATCCAGGTGAAGCTTAAACTCACTCCTTGGCATCATTCTGAACCCCACTGTACTCCTATAAGTTTTGTATCTTGTCTACTTGTTTCCTTGGGAATTGTTCTGGGCAGACAGCTTCTAACATTACCCATGGAAAGGAACTATGCAACTGCTAAAGCTCTTTCTTTACTCCTCTTTTTTAAAAAAAAAATACAGCAGAAATGTAGGAAGAGAAAAGACAATTGCAAATGGAACACTCTTGATGTCTGAACCTCAAAATTTATGAATTAGACAAGACAATTGAACAGCAGAGGTTTCTCCTAGCTATATCATGGATATCAGCTCCTGACAGTAATGTTTTTTATTCCCTGGGTTCTGACTGTTTTTAAATCATGAACAATCTTTCTTACAAGGAATAAATGTGTTTATCTATAGGGCAAAACCAAGAAATATTTCTTTGGGGCCTGAAAAGCTTATATATTTATTGTGGTGTCAGTTTTTGTAAGATAAAACCCAGAAATGTAAAACGATGCTTATTCGTATGATATAAATGATCCCAGGGCACTTCCAAGAAATAAAATCATTAGCTAGTTTTGGCTGATCTGAAGATTGATATCTATTGCCTCATTTCCTTAAGGAAAGTTACAGAAAATCCTTCTCGTTGTTTAAGAATTTTTCAAGTTTAATTTTAGATTTCAAGTACCATTCCTTCCTTTGTTTTCTTTGGAGAGATGACTTGAATAGGAATCAGAGAAAATGTGAAGATTTTAGCCTCCTAAACTTTAAAATGTGTTATTTTTGCTGAGCTGGGATTTAAACACTTTCCAGGTTTGCTGTGATGGAGAAATTAATGTCTATTGCATTTCCAGCTTGAACTCATTCTCTGTTCACAAAGTTGGATTTGGTTCCTATTGGGATCTTGAATTGTATCTCTGTAGGTATTGGGATGATTGCAGGATATATTGGGCTCTAGTAACGTGAGTTCCCACATTCTCCAACACTAACACACACAAGCCTTCACATAATTCTCTAAATTAACCTGTGCTTGATACTGTAATATGCAAATGTTGGCTATGGGATTGGCTAGGAGTTGCTTAGCTCCTACCATGCAGATTCTGTCTCATTGCCAGGTTCTTATCCCAAACCATACTCAGCAAGGTGCAACCAGAAATCAGTTTGCAATTCTATAATTGGTATAGGTTCATGTTGCCTATGTTAGACTACAATCTGTGCTTACAGTATTTTACACACATTCTGTAAATGTAGGGCCAGCACTAGCATCTGTTCTTACACACGCGCACACACACACACACACACACACACACACACTTACATGATCCAAGCAGGCGGAGAAACCAGAAATATTTCTTCATTTACCTAGTTACTTACTCTATTTATAGACTTCCTCTCAGTTGTTCTGGTTCTGAAAACAGTTTATAATTAAGAATTATTAAATGCATTCAAACTTAAACAAGAATCTAGAAACCATAGGGCTAATTTTTTTAACCAAATCACAGCAACCACACAGCAATGAAAGAGAGCACCAGATATTTAGGTAGGTGGGGGAACGACCACAGTTGTTTAATTTAACTGTGAAATGCCAGAGAAAAAAGAAGTATTTTTTTTTGTTCCACATCTGAAAAAGACAGAATCGGGAGGTAGGGAACTCCAAAGTCAGAGTTTTTATGGGAGTAGCACAGATGGGAGAAAAATTATTTAATATGATACAGAGTAAGAAAGGAACCTTTTATTTGAAAGAATTGGCAGGCAGGCAGAAATCACGACCACGTGTTTCACATAAATAGTAAATTCTGCATATAGCCTACTTGCAGCCCAACAGATAACATTTGTGTTGGTCCTACATTCATTGACTATGGATAAAATATTTTAAGTATGGATTGCAGCATGAGCTAATTTTGAACATAAGCCAAGCAAGCATTGTGTGTCGTTTAGAGAAACCTGGGGCTATTCTGCTCTATGGTTCAGAATCAGGAGGGGCCTCATCACAAGAGTTAAACAATTCTTGAGACGGAACATGTGTTTACTGCCAACATGTAGTTTTCCCTAAAGTGGCTGAATGATTTTACTATTTCCATCCACCATCCACTTATCTGTACAAATGAATAATTGTACAGAATGTCTATACTGTATAAGTAACCTGCGTGTATATACCATTTCATTATGTTTCAAACTTTGCCCATCTCTGATGTGAGGGAACGCAGAAATGCTCCCAGTTTTGCTATATAATGTTTATCCAAAATCTCCAAACTTCATTCAAGTGAAATAGAGGTACACCTAGTAGGGCTGTGTAAAACTTCAGTCCAGACGTTCAGTGTTTATTTAAGCCTCCAAGAGAAACTGATTTTTCAGATCACAACATTGATAGAGATTGAATCATCAAAGAGAATCACTTGCCTTTGAATTGCTCCAAAGATTCAGTGGCCTTTTGCATTCGTACAAACAGCATTTTCCCTAAATTAAATTAACTTGCCAAGTCTGATCACAACATGATAAGAGTCTGATTCAGAAATCCAAATCAGTTTAAAGAATCAACAGGTTGAATCACATCCGACTCAGTTCACATACCCCTCATCTTTGCTGACCTCCAAACTAGAATAAATAATTTTCCACCTAAATTTCTTCGTAGATTCAACTGTGATATACATAGAAATAACATATAGCATAGATCTGCTTGGGGAAAGTTGAATTGCTCAATAACCATGTTGCTAAGGGCTCATCAGAAATTCCAAACTTTTGTTGGCTCCTTTAAACCAAAGTAGTATCATGGATATTCTACCTAGCATCCAGAAGAGAAACTGGTTTACCATTATTTTTCTATTTCTTCTTCAGAAATAATGGAGCCCTTTCAAAGTCCACCAAACTCTTTTCACTAGTGAGTTGAGATTGGTGCTAAAAAGAATAAGGGTGCAAATCCTTTTCTTAAGGAGGGGGGGATCCATAGAAGAAAATATATTTGATTACCTAGTCCTCTGTCTTTGATTAGCTATTTTAGTCTCTCACACATTTCCCCCTTTTCTGTATCATCTTGTGTACTCCCTAGTCATCAGTATTCTCCCTTCCCCTTCTCCTTTTTTGGAATGGGACAACTTGCCATGGCCAACTTACCAAGGCCAATTCACCATGACCAATGCACCATGGTCAACTCACTGTGGGACAATGTGCCATGGCCCTGTCGCCAGGGGACAACTCACTGCTGGACAATTCAATTTAATTATTCAAAATAATTTTAAAATTATTTTAATTTTTGTCATTCACATTTTATTTTGTCCTGCATTGGCATCCTTTCTTTAATGATTCTATTCCACTATTTCTTCATTATTAGAATAGAATAGAATTTTTTATTGGCCAACTGTGATTGGACACACAAGGGATTTGTCTTGGTGCATATGCTCTCAGTGTACATAAAAGAAAAGATACGTTCGTCAAGAATCATAAGGTATAACACTTAATGATAGTCCGGGTACAAATAAGCAATCAAATCATAGTAGGAACCAGTCAATATAAATTGTAAGGCTACAAGCAACAAAGTTACAGTCATAGAGTCATTTGTGGGAGGAGATGGGTGATGGGAACGATGAGAAGATTAATAGTAGTGCAGACTTAGTGAATAGTTTGACAGTGGTGAGGGAATTATTTGTTTAGCAGAGTGATGGCACTTGGGAAAAAACTGTTCTTGTGTCTAGTTGTTCTGGTGTGCAGTGCTCTGTAGCATCGTTTTGAGGGTAGGAGTTGAAACAGTTTGTGTCCAGGATGTGAGGGGTCTGTAAATATTTTCACAGCCCTCTTTTTGACTCGTGCAGTGTACAGGTCCTCAATGGAAGGCAGGTTGGTAGCAATTGTTTTTTCTGCAGTTCTAATTATCCTCTGAAGTCTGTGTCTGTCTTGTTGGGTTGCAGAACCAAACCAGACAGTTATAGAGGTGCAGATGACAGACTCTTATAAGTTACACTTATTAGTGTAACTCTTGTCCCATGGTGAGTTGGCCATGGCAAGTTGGCGCATAGCGAGTTGTTGTAGACACCTCCTTTTTACCTGTGTGGATGCTTCCTATGATCTTGATTTTCTTTGCTTTCACCCATCACTTTTCTTTGCTTCTTTTACTTCCTCTCATCTCCACACTATTCTTCTGTTGCCTTTCCTTGTCATCTTTCTTGCTCCTCTTTGGATCTATTGCCCTATTGCCTGCTCCCCATTCATCTTTTATTCTTATCCATTCCTCTCACTATTTTCTGTCATTTCCTTCATGATCTCCAATTTTTATTTCCCTTATTTCTTTGATCTCCATCTCAATTTCTTCTTTCTGTTTCCTGGGGAAAACTTCTCCCTTTTATAAAACATCCTCCTTTCCTAATGTTGAATGTGGTATTATTAAAATAGGAGGTTTCTAATAGGAGGTTGGACTGACAATGCAATACAAGTTCTCCAACTGGTAAAGTCCACCATGGAAAACATAAATATCTCTTGCTACCAAGATCTAGGTCTAATCTATTGTCTATTTCACCCAGCATTTCCTACACTGAGCAAAAGTCATTCTCAGACTCTAGAGCAAGAGATCTTTTCCATATTGGAAGAGGATTGTTCCAGCTACATACATAGTTGTGTACTCTACCCTCTTCTGGTGGCCTAGAGATATCCTGCTGCCCAGTCATCACTTAATAAACTCTGTGACTGACATTTTCTGCCTTAGGCTTGCTGCCAATCTTCTCTGCTTGGCAGTTAAGAATATCTAGAGCAAACTGTCTTTCAGCAGAGTTATATTCTTTGGTTTGAAGTTCACCAAGCAAAACAGAGACTGTCAGAAAGGCCAGGATCTGGTATTCGGTAGATTAGTTCTGGGCAGCTCTGAAAGTCTGATGGACATGAGATGCAATAAGCAGCTTAGTGGATTAGCCATATAGAGCAGGAATAGGCTTTTGCTTAGTCTGAAATGTAAATAATATAAATAAAAATGCAATAATGGTGATAGAAAACAGTACTTAGGAGGGGACAAAAAAGAATAGTAGATTCAAAGTGGGACTACTCTCTGAGGTACAAGTCCTCAGGTCCTGTTGTTCTCTGTGTACCCCAGTAATACCCTAGTTGAATTACCAGATGCTTCTTTGCATAAGCAGGGTCATTTGCCTTGAATGTTGTGGCATTTTTGATAAATGTTCGGATTTTTGCCCATTATTATGTTGATTTGTTATATTATTTACTCTCTACGGAAAGTGACAAGCTGGACATTAAAGGAATAGCTTGGAGCTGCCCAGTCTCTTTGCTTTCTTTTCTCTGCCAAAGGGGTTGGCTGGCTTTCAGCTCTGTAGGTAGGAGAGAGAGAGAGAGAGTAGGTGGGAAGTTGGTGGAATAAATGCAAAACTATTACAGAGAAGACATTATCCCTTTTCCAGAAAAGCTTGTCAGCAATGATCTCCATCTAGCAGGTTGAAAATTCAAGTCGATGGTTGTAAAAATAGATTCCAGTGTGACGGTAAAGAGGCTGAAAAAGGAGGAGGAAAAGTAATGGATGATGGAAGTGCATGCATGAAGAAGGAGGGATGAGCGGATGGGGGAACAGCTAGGAACCTGAGTTTATGAAAAGGTTTTCATAATCCTATTAGAGCCATCAAATGACATAGAAGATTGGCCTTGGCATCTGATGGGGAGGGGTGCAGGTTCTGCCAGCCTCCTGTGCACACACCAGATGGACTCGGGGTGGGGGGGGGGAGGAGAGATAGGACTGCCAGAAAGGAGGAAGTGGTCTATCCCTCTCTCAGTTAATCTTCCCTTGGGATTGTATTAGCCAGGTGGAGAACCCTCTGGTGCTCTGCTGGAGCAGAAAAGTCTGGTGCTCTGGTGCTCTGCTGGATGAAAAGTCCAAAACAAGGCTGATTTGATGTTCCAACTTGCCTTTCTATAACTTGGCTGCCAATCGGAGAACTCATATTTCTTCATTCATGAGCCCTTGTGACTAAGAATAGGAGTTGACATGGCTGCCCAGAAAGCAGATCAGTTAAGATAGGAATTGTTCAGAAACAATTGTGATAAACCCATATACACCGCTGCAGGTGTTATGCTTTGACCTCCCTCATGGATATATTAAAAATCTTCCAGTCATCTTCTTAATAGTGGAACATCAGTGTAAAATAAGCAAATTGTTCTGCTTACAAGGGCAAATATCACATTTTGTATTTATAAATAGCATATAGCAATTGATCTTTGGGGGAAAGAAAATTAAATATTTTATAAATAACAACTATTATTATTTTCAAGCCATCTGGGCACCGCACCTTTTTCTTTGTTTCTATTTTGTATTTCTCCACTTCTCTGTAAGGCCTAAACCTCCTTGTTTTAACACAAATGGATTTGCTCTCTGGGTGATGGCAGGGATGTTTTTAGTAGCCTTCCTGACTTGCTAAAGATTGTGCACATTGCTCTTTCTGTAGAAAATGGCTATCAAGTGATTAGAGGTCAGTACACTAGGGGCTATATGAGGCTGGGAGAGAATCATTCATCCCTTTTTGGAGGTTAGAGGTATGTTTGTGTGTGTATACACCCCTTTGAGTCTGTGTTGATAACAATAGCACTTAGACTTACAGTGCTTTACAGCCCTCTCTAAGCAGTTTACAGAGTCAGCATATTGCCTCCAACAATCTGGGTCCTCATTTTACCGACCTCGGAAAGATGGAAGGCTGAGTCAACCTTGAGCCGATGAGAATCGAACTGCCAAACTGCTGGCAGTCGGGAGTCAGCAGGATTAGCCTGCAATATTGCATTCTAACCATTGTGCCACCACGGCTCTGGGTGACTGCCTGTAGCTTTCATGGCAAGATTTCGGAAGTAGTTTGCCCTTGTCTCTTTTTTAGGGCTGAGAGAGAGGAACTGGCCTAAACTCACCCAGCCGACTTTGTGCCCAAGGTGGACTAGAACTAGCCTCCTGCCTTAAACTCTACACCAAACTGGCTCAATATACATATAACTAGGAGTACAGAAATTCCCAGGAATGAGGCATATGTTTTGCTTTTTCCAAAGCAACTTATTCTTATGGTAGCTCCATTTTTAAAGCATGCAGCAGGAGATGAATGTACTTAATAGAATGTGTGCCATAACTTCTTTAGTATGCTTTCAGAGCTATCCAGTCCAGTGACAGTAAGGGAGAATCATTGTCCCATGTTTTGGAAACTACAGTGTTCCCCCCCCCCAAAAAAACCCTTTGTTTTACTGTCCCAAGTTTTGGAAACTACCATTTTTTTTCCAAAGGAAAAACTTGTCTTATTACTGGTTTATATATCACCTTTCAGTATACAGGATTGCCAGACTGATTCAGAAGTAACTGTTAAGATCATTCATTCTAGATGACGTAACTGTAGAAGGGAGTGGAGGCAATAGGTGAAGTTTGTGAGGTCAGTTATTGTAGGCAAAGAACCTCATACAGTGAGAGTAAGGCTGACTGTCTGGTGGAAGCGTAGCACAAAATGCTCGGCCTGAGGGCATTTCAGAAAAGAACCTCTCTCATTTCTTTAGTCAGTAAACTAACACCATCAGTCCCTGGTGCATTCATCCCAACCGCAGTATGTGCACTGTATGTATTTCAGGCTCTGGGCATCATCTAGAACAGGGGTCTCCAACAGAGGTGGGTTCTTCCCGGTTCAGATCGGTTCACCCGAACCGGTAGCGACCCACTGGTGATGTCACAATGATGTCACAGATCCGGTATGGTCGGTGCCGGTCCGTGGACGCCACCATCTTTTTTTTTAATTTTATTTTTATTTATTTTTTTCTTCTGCGCATGCACAGAAGCCAAGTTTCCAGCATTGCACATGCGTCGCCATCTTGTTTTTGGCTCTCTTTTTTGGGAATTTATTTTTGCACTGCGCATGCGAGGCACGCCCACGCGGTGCGGGAGGAAGTGAACTGGCAGCGAGGTAAGTTAGAACCCACCCCTGGTCTCCAACCTTGGCAACTTTAAGACTTGTGGACTTCAACTCCCAGAATTCCTCAGCCAGCTTTGCTGGCTGAGGAATTCTGGGAGTTGATGTCCACAAGTCTTAAAGTTGCCAAGGTTGGAGACCCCTGATCTAGAACCATTTGGAAGAAATTAGGCAGGACCAGCAATTTCCTAAGTTTCCCTGAGTTCAGATTCAGTAGCCAGTCTCTCAGTCCGATCCCAGGAAAGGAAGAAGTAGAATTTGCACAGCTGTTTTAGGGAGCCATTTCCAGCCATTTTATACATGAGGAGGATTCTGCTTCAGTGGCCTCTTGGGCCTGCTTCTGAGCAAGTCTGCCGGACATCGTAACATGCTTTCTATCTCATGTCAAGAAGCTGTCCTGAGGCCTGCTTCATCAAATAATTATCCAGTGAGTTCTCAAATAATATCAACAAATCTGCCCCAAACAAGCAATTCATCATCCTTATTGGAAACAGATCGGAGAGGCATAAACAATCTCAGCTTGGCCTCTGGATCTCCCGCACTCTGTTTGTGTGTGCATGCGTGTGTAAGCCGTGCTCCCATCAGTTGGGTTTCCTTGGCCAGCTGCACTGAATAAAACAAATGCGGATTCATTAATTAACAAGCTTTCCATCAGGAAGGCCTCTAGAGAGCACATCACCCTCCAAAATCTGGGCTGTCTTGCCCCAGGTCAGGAAAGGCCTTTTTCTCATTTAAGGCAACATGAACTTTGGGGAAAGGAAACGCATCATTCAATCAAGAAGAGATGCAGGGGCTGAGGAGACCCCAGGGGAGTGACGTTCAGGGACAGTGGTGGCTGCTGATTTAATATCCTGAGAAGCAAGATGAGTCCTGGCATGGCTGAGAGAGGAGGAAGAATCAAACATGCATTGGACTTTGTCACGTATTAGAGCCGTCCACTAAGCCTTCTTGTTTCTCATCTATTTATCCAATAACTGAATCATTTCAGCCGGTAAAATATCAATTCATTTCCTTCCACTGAAACACTCCCTTTACCATGGAAATGGCTCCATTGTCAGTTTGCTACTATCACCTCACTCCTTTCTTCTTCCATTTTCCCCTTACTAAGAATAGTTGAAAGGAGAATGAGTCACCCAGGAAAATGATGGAAGCATTACGATGTTCTGGCTTCCTGGACTGACTCTCCCATTTCCTTGCTTGTACCGAGATGGGATGCTTCCAAGATACATGACATAAGCTGTAAGTTTACAGGGCCAGGAATTTTCTCCCATTCCAGTATCCAGCATATTGCAAGAGAAATGAGGTAACTCGTAATAAGTTCCCAAACATATTTTTCTCCAAGCAGGTTCTGCAAGTAATACATTGCTTTATTTTATTATGTTTCTCACCCTCACCCCCAACCTGATATGAATTGCGATAACATCATATTGCTTTATGGTGAGCTCTTACAGCAATCCTGGAGTTTTCAGGCTTGAAAATAATTCCAATTAGTTGCAATGGTTCAAAGGCCATTCTATTTTTCTACACGCTTCATTTAAAAAAAAAAGCAATTCTGAAATCAAAATAAGCAGTTTAAGATTGAAATTCTTAATTCAGTGTTATCCTCTAAGGCAGGGGTCTCCAACCTTGGCAACTTTAAGACTTGTGGACTTCAATTCCCAGAATTCCTCAGCCAGCAAAGCTTAAAAAATATGAAATTAGCAGCCTCGCATTTGTTACAGCTGAGATCAACCTTCTGCAGTTCATCTTCTACCTGGAGTTCATTCTCTGTCTCTCTCTCTCTCTGTCTCTGTCTCTCTCTGTCTCTCTCTGTCTCTCTGTCTATATCGGAAGATCTCTGTCTAG